>PVIU01022007.1:0-30312 GCA_004026605.1 Ondatra zibethicus | reverse complement strand
TCTCTCTCTCTCTCTCTCTCTCTCTCTCTCTCTCTCTCTCTCTCTCTCTCTCTCTCTCTCTCTCTCTCTCTCTCTCTCTCTCTCTGCCTGTTGATCAGCATGTAGCTTTCGTTTACTGCTCCAGCACCATGCACGCTGCCATGCTCCCCACCCCAATAATGACTAAACTTCTGAAACCATAAACAAGAGACTCATACAGTCAGTATAGGGTTGGAAATGTAGCCAAGTTGGTAGAGATAGAGTGCTTATCTAATGTTGTTATCCTATAGTGAGCAAGTTCTACACCACCCTGGGATACATGAGACTTTATTTCAAAGGGTGGGGATCAATAGTTCTCAAGCTAAATCTTATCAGTTCCTCTTAACAACTCTCCATATCTATACATATCTATACCTCTCTCCTGACTCCCACTTATTCTCAGTCAGGTCTTTTCCAACTCGCACATGGATATTCTTACCCAGGGATCTTGTTAAAACTGCATGTCAGTGCCTGATATCCAGGACGCTACACAAACTCCTGAGCACTCAACAGGCTTCTGGTATCAGCCTAAACTTTGGATAAAGGGGACATAGGCTGCCATAACATCTCTTGCTCAGTATTTCCAGCAGGTTTCTGATGGATCTTCCTGCCTCCAGGCTTTTTTCCATTTACAGTTGGTTCTTCCTGAGGAGGATAGAATGGTTGGGTTGCGTTACAAGCTAATCTTGAATCTCTAACATTCCCCTCAACACCCTCTCTCCTTCACGTTCTTCATGACTCCTGACATCCTTCTACTGTGGTTTTAAAGGCCTCTGTGGCCAGGAGCCTGTTGGCCACTCTACTCTTTACCTCCTGCTCACTATCCTGTGCACTGCTGCTTTCTCAGAGCTCAGCCTTTGGCCATCTCAGTCCAGTTTCCTCCCTTGGGCATGTTTCCCCTCTGTGAACCTAGTGAACAAATCAGGCCTTTGGTGCTCTCAATCAGCCTTTTCCTTCCTCCCACAGCTTCTTCCATCTGCACAGAGGGAGTGACTCTTCCTCCTGCCTTCCCACTATGGGCTGAAATCAGTCCTGCCACCACTGTGTTGTTTCCGTAATCGTTCCACAGTGCTCTGTGAGCTCTTTGGGTGTATACTGTCCTTCCTCCTTCCTTCCTTCCTCCTTCCTTCCTTCCTCCTTTCCTTCCTTCCTCTAGCCCATCCTCTCCCAAACTACTCTTGCCTTCCTTTTTGTTTTGTTTTGTGTTTTTCGAGACAGGGTTTCTCTGTGCAGCTCTGGCTGTCCTGGAACTTGTTCTGTAGACCAGGCTGGCCTTGAACTCACAGAGATCCTCCTGCCTCTGCCTCCTGAGTGCTGGGATTAAAGGTGTGCGCCACACCCAACTACTCTTGCCCTCTCTCTTTCTATAAAGTTCCTCTATTCCCCTTTATTATTTGTGCATCCTTCCTCTCTCCTGTCTCTCTCCTCCTTTTACCTTCCTCTCTCCATCTTTCCTTCCATCTTGTCACACCAAACTGTTTAACATGTATTAATTATCTTGTCTATAGTACTTTACAGCACTCTATTTGATCTTCCCAGAATATCTAATATATTTTGTTTCCTTTCCTTCCTCCGTCTCTCCTTCCCCTTTCCTTTCTTCCTTTCATCTTTTTTATTGCTTGATTTCTTTTCTTCTTCCTCCGTTTCTTTTGTTTTTTCTAAGCTAAAGAATTATTTTACTTTTAATTATGTCTATCTCTGTGTGGTTACGTACATGTGAGCGTTAGTGCCAGATTCCCCCTTGAGGTGGTTGTGAGTCACTTGCTGTGGATACTGGGAACCACAGTGATCTTCTGCAAAACCAGTCTGTTTTCTTAACCACTGAGCCATCCCTCTATCCCCTTGGCCTCTGGTGTTGTTTAGACAGTTTCATTACAGAATTTCAGTAGGGCCATCAAACCAGGCTTCCTTTTATAACCTCCTAAGCCTGGAAGCTCCTACTCATTTTCAAGGATTTCCATTTAGCTGTTACTTGCTCTAGGGAGTTTTCATTAATAATTCCTACTTCTATTTCACCACCCCCACCCCAACACAGATTAAGGTTCCCTAGCACAGCCTGTACAGACTCATCATAGTACTATGCCACTATATTGTGACTACTCAGCTAGGCTGTGCACACATCCATCCATTCATTCGCTCCAGAAATATTTATTGAGCACTTTGTTCTGAGCAGAGGTAGAGCAGTTCATGAAAGAGACAAAAATCCCATCTTGAGCTTGAATTCTAATGGAGGCGACATGTCCTATACAAACACGTGCCAAATGGTGACAGAGTCTGCGCAGAAACATAAAGTAGAGCAAAGCAGCAAAGGGGTCGGGAAGGTTGCGCCTCTCCATGTGGTGAGGAGGCCCCTCTTGGGGAACATGGTACTTTGGGAAAGATGTGAGGGAACTGAGGGAACTGCAAGTGTTCCACACAGAGGGAGCAAGTATCCAGGCCATAAAAACGCTGCACACTGGTGAGTGTCTGCAAGGAATAGCCTGGAGGTTAGAAAGGCTGCACTGGAGAGAGAGGAACGGAGCAGTGGGAGGTGTCGCTGCGCTTTGGAGGACGACAATCACTGTCACACATGAAGACCCAGGTCGAGGGAAGGCAGGAGCTTTTGTGTACATGTGTTCAGCACATCTCATACAATAAAGTCCAGTACATATCAAAAGCTGGCATTTGCCGCACCCTGCCAAGAGCCCATTATCTGTAACGTTCACAATAACCACAACAGGGGGAGTGCTCTGAACCTGAGAGCGCACATAAAGGAAGGTGAGGCTGAATGGCTTGCCGAAGGCCAGTCAGGTAGTGA
The DNA here is from genome assembly GCA_004026605.1 of Ondatra zibethicus. Taxonomy (NCBI): domain Eukaryota; kingdom Metazoa; phylum Chordata; class Mammalia; order Rodentia; family Cricetidae; genus Ondatra; species Ondatra zibethicus. The sequence goes on along the minus strand of PVIU01022007.1, from coordinate 27,497 downwards.
GCCCTGCGGAGAGAGTGAGAGCTGTCTCTGATTGAAAAACGGGGGCCACGCAGCAGAAATGGCAGTTCAAAGACAGTCTTGAGAAATGCCAAAGCTTTGAGGGGTATGAAATAAGATATTCACCTATTTCAGTAGTGAAATAAAAAAAGGGCACAACACGCAGCTTAAAAGCTAGAGGTACAAAAATTACAAAAGACCTACTGCTCAGGCGTGCTCAGCTGGACATGGACTGTTGGAAATACAGGATAGGAATGAGAAGTGGGACTTGCTGCTATGATAAACTGGGTGGCTTAAAACAACAGACCTTTATCCTGCTCTTCCTGGGGGCCAGTGGTTTAACAGAATGAAACTGTTAGGGGAAAGTCCTTCCTTACCTCTCCCAACTTCTGGAACCTCTGGAAGTTCCTCAGCTTGTGACTGCGTAACTCCAGTTTCCACCTCCATCGTCACGTGGCCTTTATCTCTGCACGTGGCTTGCTTTTACCTCTGTGTCTGCATCTTCTCCTCTGTCCCATACAAAGATATTTATCATTACACATGGAGCTCACCCAAGATGATACAGAAGAAATTCACCTTGAGATCCTTTCCTTCATTCCTTTTTGGCCGCTTTGTTCGAGCATATTTCCTACCCTCCTATTCTCACCGCTTCCCTGCCACCAGTCCCCTCTGTTGCCCTGGGAAGCTTTTTGTCTATTTTTATGCCACATATACATGTACAATTTTATGTACCCATATAAAATCTAGGATTCACAAATGAAAGCATGCAATATTTGCTTCTCTGAGATGAGCCTGATTCACTTAATATAATGATGTCCAGTTGTATCTATCTTCCTGCAAATGATATGACTTTTTTTTATTAGGGTTGAGAAAAAAAATCCATTTTTAATATATACTAAAATTTCCTTATCATTCCTCTGTTGCTGGATACGAAGGTTGGTTCCATTAGACCTTTCACCTAATTCTGTCTGCAAAACTCCTTGTGTGGTTTGCATTAAATGGGTGTCTCAATTGAGACACGGGGTATCCATATTAAACACCGTGTCTAGATATGGCTATGGACGGTGTTTCTAGATGAGGTGAGCCTTTCAGTCAGTGGAGCCAGGAAAGCAGATTGCCTTACCTGTGGGGGCCAACCCATGCACAGAGCAGCCCGGAACTGAATCTGCTATGCACACACAGGGGATTTGTCTTTAGCCCTGCACCCGAATCCTTTTCCAGGTTGAGACAGCCAAGCCCAGATTATCTAGGACAACCTCCCTTGCTTAAAGGAAACTAACTGGGAACTTCTATCTCAGCTTCAAAATACCTTCATGGAAATGAAAAGATCAGTGCTTGACTGACTAACTGGGGACCATGTCTTTTGTTTTGTTTTGTTCTAGTTTGTTTTTTTTTTCCAGACAAGGTTTCTCTGTGTAGCTTTGGAGCCTGCCCTGCAGCTCACTCTGTAGCCCAGGCTGGCCTTGAACACATAGAGATCTGCCTTCCTCTGCCACTCAAGTGCTGGGATTAAAGGCCTGCACCACCACCACCTGGCCTGAGGACCCCATCTTAACAAAGGACACATAAAAGTGATCACCACAGTTTAAGTAGCCACAATAACTTTTTAATTTTTTTGTTTGTTTTTGAGATAGAGTCTTATGTATCAGGCTGACCTTGAACTCATTATGTAGCAGAGCGTGACCTTAAGCTTCTGATTTTCTAACCTCTACCTCCTTAGTAGCTGGGATTCCAGGCATGTGCACCCTGCCTGGTTTATATGGTGCTGAGAATTGATCCCAGGCTTTGTAGGCGCAGGGAACACTCTATCAACCCAGCCACACCACCAGCTCGATGACAAAAACTTTTGAAAGTGTTTGATAGTATATGTCATAGCAAGACACAACATATTGTCTATGAGCCAGAAAATATCCTTTTAGCTTTATACTTAATATACATGTCTAAATGTCATTTAAAAGAATGTTTATTATGTTAGCTATATTAATCTCAAATTAGAAGCAACCAAACTTTTCATCATCAGAAGATGATTACTTAACAATGAAAACAGAACAACTACTGTATGCAAAAATACGGATGAATCACACACACAGTCATAATGAGTTTTAGAAGACATCCACAAATAAACATTCTCTATATGATTACATTTAAATAAAGTTCCAAAACCAGCAAAAACAATTCTGTAATGTTAGAAATCAGGGTAGCGGGGCCGGGCGGTGGTGGCGCATGCCTTTAATCCCAGCACTCGGGAGGCAAAACCAAAAAAAAAAAAAAAAAAAAATCAGGGTAGCGGTTACCTTGGGGTAGGAGTTAGTTACTGACTATAGAAAAGCATAAAAGAGCCTTCTGGATTTCTGATTGTGGTGTTGTGACAGTTCTTGATCGGGGTGGTGTACACAAACACGTGTGTGTGTGTGTGTGTGTGTGTGTGTGTGCACATGTGTGTAATGGAACACTTAAGACTTTTGAACTTTATGTTGTTCTAACAATAAATTTAAAAAGACAAATTTTAAAAGAACCAGAAAGGCACAAAGAATGAGTTGAAAGCAACAAGATGGTTTTAATGTCTAATAGCCTTAGACCAGAGCCCGAAAAAGACCTGATTTGGCAGCATAGAGGCTGACTTGGGGGCTTTAGTCAACCACAAGTTTTGTGAGTCAGCCACAGCCATGGCAATGGCAGCCGCTCATGTAAAGCAAGCTGCTTTTGCAGAGGCATAGTCTCTGTTATATTTCATCTTGTTGGCTCTAGCCCATCATTCGCAAATCTCTTCCAATCTTGATCGTGTCCTGCAGGACAGAACAGCACTGTAGAAAGAACCAGGAAGATAAAATAAAGTCTTGGAACTGTCTTGATCATGAAGGCAGTAATTTTTAGAGACGAACAAGAGCTCAACAAGTTGTTTGCTTTCAAACTAGATTTAGATTTAGAGGCTAGACGCAACACTTTCCAAAAGTTGTTGACAAATTTAAGAGGATCTTGGGGCCAAGAGTTAAGATGGTAATGAGAAAATTAACCTAGCCATATATGGAGAAGCTGGAGACCAAAGAGAGGGGGTGGAAGAACATGGAATGTGTTTTATTTGGAATATTAGAAAGGCTAGTTTATGGAAGGAGGACATAGTTATTCACTCCTGAGAGCAGAGCTACACCCATAGGTCAGGGTGATGGTAAGGCCAACTGGGGTTATATATTAGGAAACAAAATAGGCTTGGTGGTGCAGGCTTATAATCTCACTACTAAGGAGACTGAGGCAAAAAGATCACAAGCTTAGCGACATGGAGGGCAGCAGACTGGGTTTCAAGACAGCCTGGGCAACTCAGTGAGACCCTGTCTAAAAAGGAAAAAGAAGGGGCCAGAGACACAGATGAACAGTAGAGCAGCTGCCCAGCATGTGCAGGCCCTAGACTCAATCTCAGAATAGAAAAAAATGGAAGGGAAAGAAGGGAGGGAGGAAGAGAGGGAGAGTCCAGATGGCCAAGGTCCTGCCAAAAACAGTTGGGCCCCCATGGGAAGACTTTAGGAAGCTGATTGACAGCCATAGAGTAGATGGTGGCCTGAGAAACCTTGATGGACAGTGCCTCTCTCCAGATGAGAAGTGATCAAGAATGGCTCCAAGGAAGAGGCAAGTGGGCTTTCAAGGACAAGATGAAAATATGCTAAGGCCAGTTGTGGCCGCACACCCCTTTAATCTCAGCACTCAGGAGGCAGAGGCAGGACTACATGGTGAGACCCTGCCTCAAAAGGAAAATGCTAAGACTTCTGCCATATTATTCACATGCTCTTAAATGTGGTCAGTGGACATGTTTGTAAAACATTTCATTCTAGGACTAGGCATGCACATCTGTGCATCACTTGTATGCTTGGTGCAAGAAAGGCACAAAGAGGGTGTTGGATCTGAGAACTGAAGTTACAGATGGTTGTGAGCCACCAAGTGGGTGCCGGGAATTAAAAGGCCAAGTCCTCTAGAAGAGCTTTCAGTCTTATCCACCGAGATATCTCTCCAGCCCCAGAAAAGGTAGTTCGTTCTTTCTCTTTCTCTCTCTCTTTCTTCCTTCTTTTGTTTGATTTTTTTTAAGGCATTGTCTCTCTGTGTATCCCTGACTGGCCTGGAACCAACCCACTATACGGACAAGGATGGCCTTTAACTCACAGAGATCTTTCTGAGTCCGTTTCCTGAGTGCTGGGATTAAAGACATGTGCCACCACGGTGCCTGGCCAGAAAAGCCTTTCTTCAAAGCATCCTTTTAAGCATGGTCTCTTGGCCAGTCCAAAAAGCCCATGGCAAATCATGACCCTCAGAGAAAAGTTTATGACTTTAATGATGTCTAATTTAGTAAAATGACATCAAATCAAAACGATGATGCAAGCATGTTTTGGTCAAACTGACCCCGTTCTAGATGAAATGCTTGTTTTGTTCTGTGGCTACAACAAACCTGTCCCAACTATCTATAACTATTAAGTAGATAAGGTCATTCAATACATTCTGTTACTAAAGGAGAACAAAATACTGCATCAACAAAACTAGAAGTAGACATATTTCATTTGGTGAAATAGCAGCAAGAAGCTGCCGGAGCACAGCCTCCCGTTGCTGCCAGGCAGCAGGGAGATAATTTCAGCGATGATACGGCATGACAAATTGTCTGTGCTGCACACTGCTTCCACTCCAGACAAGAATTCATCTCCTACTTCCAACACATGGTTCTTTTCCCCTGATTCGTGCATCAGTTCCCTTATCGCTGGAGCCTGAACGGGCCTGTTTGTCCTCTGTGGCTGGTGCGTCAATTCTGCAAACCTCGCAAGGGAAATGGGCGTCGCTTGCTTTTAGGTGGCTTGAAAATTTGGAATCTCATTGTTTGTACCCCATGCGTGTGTGCTTGAATTAAGAATCCAGGGATAGTATTAGAGTAACCATGTTGTAGCAAAGGCCACTGTGAAGGGAGACAAGACTGTGAGTCTAGTGCAAGTTTGATTTAGACATCTTCATATAGCATATTTTCATCTTGTCCTTGAGAGCCCACTTGCCTCCTCCTTGGAGCCATTCTTGATCACTTCTCATCTGGAGAGAGGCACTGTCCATCAAGGTTCCTCAGACCACCATCTACTGTCAATCAACTGCTTAAAGTCTTCCCATGGGGACCCAACCCTTTTTTTCCAGGACCTTGGCCATCTGGACTCCCTGTCTCTCCCTCTCTTTTGCCCTCCCTTCTTTTCTTCCTCCCTTCCCTTCCATTTTTTTCTGATGCTTACCAGATGTGTGAGCATAGAACTGGTGAGACAAATCAGTGAGTAAAGGCCTGGCCACCAAGCCTGGTGACCTGAGGTTGATCCCCAGGGCCCGCACAGTGGGAAGGGAGAATTGCTTCCCACTGGCTGTCTCCGGGCCTCCACACATGCTCACTCACCACATATCTGAACGAAATTAATAAATAAACATAACAGATATGTTAACATGGGTGCAGTTCTCTCATCTGTGAGTATGGATAATAACATGCCTTTGTAGAGGTGTCATACAAACTAAGTTAGATCATGTTAAGTGTCCAGGCACCCAGTTTGTGCTTGCCAATTGGTACTTGGTATTCGTGTTCAATCACTTAACTAAAATGTCTTGAGCATTCCTTTTGCCAAATTTACTTTTACTGTTGGAGGGAAATAGAGTCAACAAGATCCCTTTAGTGCTATATCCTAAATCGACTGATGAGAAATAAAATTGATGAGTAAAAAATAGGTAATTTGTCACAAGACAGAAATTGCTATGGAGAACGAATCACACAGCAGAATCAGGGGGGTGTTGGCATGGGAGGGTGGTAGTTGATGGGACATCACCTAAGATCATCATGTCGGCAAAGTCTTGAAGGAAGTGAAAGAAAGTCAGGGCGAGGAGCCAGGAGGCTATCTGGGGAAAACGTGATTCAGGCACTGAGAACAGCAACACAAGAAACTTGAAGGAAGCCAGAACAGCAAGAAGGCACATGTGGAATGTTACAAATGGTGGGAAGAGAACAGGCCATGGGGCGTGAGAAGCTTCAGGGCCCATCATGCAAGGCATGAGCCAGTGCGGCATGTGCGGCATGTATTATGACAGCCTTATCGCCACCTGCCTCAGACATCCAGAACATCACCACCGCCAGACAGAAGATGAACTACAGAAGGGGCAAAGGTGAGAGCAGCAAGATAACTGGATCGAGCAGATGAACGGTGATGGCATGGCATCACCAGAGTGCCATCAGCAGAGGTTCTGAGGCATGTTCAGAGATGCTATTTTGAACCGAGCATCAGCAGGATTTCCTGATTTTGGTAAATGCTTAGATGAGAAAGGGGAGGAGTTAAAGATAACTAAAGTTTTGCGGCTGGAGCAACTGTCATAATCTGAGGTGAAAACTCTGAGAAAAGCAGAGTTCAGGCTGTTGCTACCACTCTAGGGACTGCATATAAAGCCATGGAAGTCAGAAAGATCATGAAAGACTAAGGATGAAGAGAATAGGGGGTTCAGGGTGTTGTGGTGCACGCCTTTAATCCCAGCACTTGGAGGCAGAGGCAGGTGGATCTCTGTGAGTTCGAGGCCAGCTTGGTCTAAAAAGCGAGTTCCAGGACAGCTCTTATCATGAAAAGAAAAGAAAAGAAAAATGTGTGACAGGAAGCTTAGTCTGTCCTCTGATTTCAATAAGTCTAAGAGACTTGTTTGATTAACAAGTCAAGGAGAGTCAGGGATGGCGGTTCATGCTTATCTGTAATTACAAAACTGAGGAAGCTAAAGCAGGAGGCTCACAATGAGCTCAAGGAAAGCCTGGGCTGGTGACTTCCAAGCCAGTCTGGGGTACACGGTGAGACCTTGTCTCAAACAAACAGACAAAAGAAAAGAAAAGGCAGGGCTGGAGCTACAGTTCAGTTGGTGGAATGCTTGTCTAGCATGCACAAAGTCCTGGGTCCAGTCCTTAGCACTGCATAACCCAGGACTCCCAGCATTTGAAAGGCGGGGATAGGAAGAGCAGAAGTTCAGGGTCATCTTTGACTCCATAATGAGTGCAAGGCCAGAATAGCATGCATAAGACCCTGTCTCAAAAAGAAAAAAAAATAGGGGTGAGGAGGACAGAGGTTGTACCATTCCATTTGGCGACGTGAAAGCCAGTGCCTTGATAAGACCTGTCGAAGTAGAATAGTAAGGCCAACTAGACTGAAATTAAAAATAAGAACTTATTGGTTACTGTGAGAGGATGTTAGGGAAGCAACTCCTTACTTTGCAAACAAGGCCTAAAGAGTTGGATTTCTCTAGAAACAGCGCAACTAAAACGCCACATCATAGATTAGGTCATCACACTGTCGAAGTAGTCCAGTTAATCAATAAAGGATGATCTTTGCACAATATCACCACTTTGCCACCACCCCACCCCACCCACAGCTGCTAATGTCACACCAAGAATTTATTACAGTGTCATGCCTTCTAATGAGACCACATACCATTCCAATGATGTGCTTTTTAGTAACAAACATGGATGTAATGTACTTAGATCATATTCATCCATGGCCCTCTTTTGTGCCCCTCAGCCTCTGCTGATGGGCCTCTTCCTTTTAGTAAAGCAACCGGTTAAACAAAAGCAAAAGCAAACCCACTTTCAATAGGCACCTAGAGCCATGTATCAGGAACTACTGGAGACAGAGGAATACATTTAAATGGCACCACAGTGGAGATATCACTAGACAACAGCCCTCGGGAAACTGTATTGGACGAAAAACAAAGTTTGTCTGGATGTGGTGGGTGCTTTGTTTTCATATTTTACTATTTTTCTTAAACACTAGAACTGATCTAAAGCTCAGGAGAAGTGTGTTTGCTGCAAAGGTGTCGTTCTAATTTCTACTGCCCTCTAGCACTATGTAGCCCTTAATAGCCAGCTTCATTTTCCAAATACATACGCTACGTTAATAAGAGCAAATCCCAATATGAATGGGATAGGAGAATGTGGACAAGAAATATAGAAAACTTGCATTTTTACATCACCACCATTTATATTTTTAATACATTGAATTAAGAAGGAAAAGAAAACACAGGGCATAGAAGTATGGAACCGAAAATGAATATAAATAAATGTAAGCTGTTTTTAACCAAATGTCTTATGACCACAGTCAACTAGCACAGAGGATACCTTGAACAAAACACTTTAAAGTTTCAACATGAAGGTGTTCTGCTAGCAAGACTGAAAAGTTCAATCTGGGACTTGGAAGTTAGGCCGCACTCTTTGTTTAGGCTGGACCACTGGGTGTTTGGCTATGCTTTTTTTTTTTTAACCCCATCTGAACAGGAGAATGGCTCCTTAACCTAGATAGAAGTGGGTGCAGTTTTTGGTTTCATGTGTCACGTAACTACTGACACTCATACAGTGGCAGGGGGATAGTACTTCTAGTCTGGCTCACTGATATAGGCTACAATGGCCTTTTCCATATGTCCCAAATGCCCGGGTAGCACACTCTACCAAGTCTTGTTGCATATCCTCCAATATGTCTGAATGATTACTGATTAATGGTGGCAAATGATCACCTATATTAATTACTTTCTGTTGTTGTGTTCAAACACCATAACCAAAAGCAACTTAGGAGCATATTCTAGTTTCATTCATTTGCCCTCAAATCTCCTGTCGTTGTTTTTACCACAGAGTAGTACTCTAATGTGTAAATGTGCCACATTCTCTTTATCCAGTCTTCAGTTGAGGGGCATCTAGGTTCTTTTCATGTTCTGGATGCTACGAATAATGCTGCTATGAACACAGGTGAACAAGTGTCCTTGTAGTATGATTGAGCATCTTTTGGGTATATGCCCAAGAATGGTATAGCTGAGTCTTGACACAGACTGAGTCCCAATTTTCTGAGAAACCGCCATACTGATTTCCAAAATGGTTGTACAAGTTTGCATTCCCACCAGCAATGGAAGAGTGTTCCTCTTGCTCCACCTCCTCTCCAGCATAAGCTGTCATCAGTGTTTTTGATATTAGACATTCTGACAGGTATAAGATGGAATCTCAGAATCATTTTTAGTTTTGTTTCCCCAATAGGATGTAGAACGTTTCTTTAGGTGTTTCTCTGCCATTTAAGAATCTTCTGTCTAGGTCTGTACCTCATTTTTAAATTAAATTATTTGTTTTTTAGATATCTAGTTTTTTCGCTTCTTTATATATTTTAGACATCAGTCCTCTGTCAGATGTGGTAAAGATCTTTCCCCATTCTGTAGGCTGCCATTTTATTCTATTGACAGTGTCCTTTGCCTTACAGAAGCTTCTCAGTTTCAGAAGGTCCCATTGTCAATCACAGTGTCTGTATTACTGGTATTCTATTCAGGAAGTTGTCTTCTGTGCCAATGTGTTCAAGGCTCCTACCCACTTTTTCTGTCAGGTTCAGTGTATCTGGATTAATGTTGTGGTCATTGATCTACTTGGACCTGGGTTTTGTGTAGGGCGATAGATATGGATCTATTTGCATTCTTCTGCATGCCCACATCCAGTTTTGTCAGCATCACTTGTTGAAGATGCTTTCTCTTTTCCATTGTATAATATTGGTTTCTTTGTTAAAAATCAGTTGTCCCTAGGTGTGTGGATTTACGTCTGGGTCTTTGATTAGATTCCATTGGTCTATCTATCTGTATGCAAATATTATGCTGCTTTTATTACTATAGCGCTATAGTAGAGCTTGAGATAAGGTATGGCAATACTTCCAGACCCAGAAAGACAAACATGGTATGTACTCACTCAGAAATGGATATTATCTGTAAAGGAAAGGATAATCATGATATAATCCACAGACCCAGAGAGGCTAGGTAACAAGGAGGGCTCAAGGGGTCTCTCTGGGAAGGGAAAATAGTTGAGATCTCCTGGGCGGACTGTGGGTGGGTGGGGATGGCATTTGAGAGACTGGGTTATGGGGTGGATGGAGGGGGAGAGTACTGAAAGAGATGACTGGAAATGGGGGCATTTTGGGGTTAGTTGGAAACCTGATGCAAGGGCAATTCCCACACATCTACAAGGATGAACCCAGCTAAGACTCAGCAATAATGGATACATAGAGTGAACTGGCCTTCTCCTGTGATCAGATTGGTGCTTAGCCCAGCTGTCATCAAAGAGCCTCCATCCAGTAACTGATGGAAACAGATGATGTAGAGACCCCACAGCCAAACAGAAGACTGAGCTTGGGGAATCCTGCAGAAGAGGGGGAAGAAAGATTGTAGGAACCAGAGGCATCAAGGGCATCACAAGAAAAACCACAGAAACAAATAACCTGGACTCTTAGGGGCTCACAGAGTCTGAACTGAAAACCAGGGAACCTGCATGGGACCAACCTAGGCCCTCTACATATATGTGACAGTTCTGTAGCTTGGTCTTCTTATGGGACTCCTAACAATGGGAGCCGGGGCTGCCACTAATGCTTTGGCTGGCTTTTGGGACCCTACTCCTCAAATAGGGTTGCCTTGCTCAGTCTTAATACAAGGGGAGGAGCTTGGTCTTACTACAACTTGGTATGCCATGCTTTGTTAATACCCATGGGAAGCCTTCTGAACAGAAGCAGAGGAGGGGCAGATTGAGTAGGGGCAGTGGGGATGGTGGAAGGAAAGGATGGGAAGAGAGGAGGGAGGGAAAATTAAATCAGGATGCAAAATAAATAAAATTAAAGTAAAATTTAATCTAAAAAAATAAAAAATATTCTCTGCAGGGAAGGCGCAGATTGGCAGCAGGGCACAAATGGCTGGTCATATTTGCGTCTGTACACAGGAAGTATAAAGGGGGAGCAGGAAGCAGAATAAGGCTGTGAACACTCAACACCTGCCCCCCAGTGGCATGCTTTGTCCCGCAAGTTGCCACCTCCTAAAATGTTCTCTAACCTCCCCTAAACAGTGTCACCTTCAGGAGACCAAGCATTCAATGCCAAGAGGCTATGGGGACAGTTCTCAGTCAAATCAACACAGATACCATAGCGCAGGAACTGGCTATGAAACAGTAATGTAACAGTTTCCTGGGATATCAGGCTCAAGAGAATATAGTCTTGCTACTGAAACCATGGTACATATCTAGGATACTCTTTTAAGAGACTTTAGTGTAAACAGAAAGAGAAAAGGAAGGCAGCTGCTGCACAGCAAAGTGGCCCAAGAGATGTGTTTGCTCACTGGCAGGAATGATCTAATAGTTCAGACGAAATTAATATTTAGATGAAAAGGAACATTTTTGTGTCATTTCCTTGACATTTCCTTGAGTTGATGAAAGGGGATGGGAATCTAACTAAGGACTGGAGGAATTACTGCTGCTGAAAGTCATTTCTGTCATTGTGATTTATTTAGTGACTGGAGACTTGAGAATTGCTTTGCATCCTCTGACCAAATCTGTTTCCACAACAATATAGAAAATAAGATCACACACCAAGAGTGAGAGTTGGAAGGGGAACTATTGGAAATCTGAAGAGACAGGGAGCACATAGAACCTAGTCCTCCAAGGAAAGAGGGAGAGTGAACTATGTAAATAGGTTGCTAAGCAACTCGAAGAACCCAGATTTTAAAGCGAGATCATCTTTGGGCAGTATGGCTTTCCGTCTTGTCTGAGGACCATCTCGGCCGCAGGTACTTAGCCGGAAGCTGGTTGAACTTCAGAGGTTTCTGCCCAGTGAAGAGGCAGATGTAAGAAGGCTAAGGAGGTAGAATGTGTGCAAGGGAAGGATATGGCATTAGGAAGCACAATGAGGTAAGAGAATGAGGATGGGAAGGAGGTGAGGGACAGTGAAAGAGAAGGGAAGCCTCATGTAACCAAAAGATAATTAGAATCAGAAAGAAAAGGGGGGCCATGAATTTGTGAGACAGTGAAGGAACACATGGCAGGTTGGATGGAGGGGTGAATGATGTGATTATATTTTAATTTTAATTTTAAAATTGCAAATACATTTTAAAACACAGCTAGCATCACTGGTAAGGGTGAGCTTAACAGTAGGAAATGCCATTTCCTATCTAGCTATGCAAGGAGACATTTTGGATGTTTTACTAAAAATGGTGAGGGGCAGGTCTAGGGTATAAACATGGAAGTAAGCGGTTAAGGCGAAGCTAAGGGTAGACAAGATGCTCGGAGGAGAGAAGGTCAAGAAACTTAGAGGTCAGGATGGGAGGATCTTGCTCACAGGCATAATGAATGAGCTTTACACAAGTGTACTACATCCACAGCAGACAAGCCTGTCTAATTGCATATCAGTCTCTGTGGAACTCACGTCCAAAATGAATCTGCATCAGGAAATACGAAGAGGTGGGAGCAACTGGGCATGGTAATCCCAGAATGTGGGAGACTGAGGCAGAAGGATCACAAGTTCCAGGCCCGACTTGGTTCCAGAGCAAGACTGCCCAACAACAACAGAAATGAGGAAGGATCAGGTGGGCCACTGAAGACATATTAGAGCTCTGCTCCGATGAATGGATACATACAGCCATGGACGATCGGCTTCATGGGATAGGAGTTTGAGCTGCATATTAGGTCTGTTATTAAAGTCAACTTAGTAAGTGTCTCACACTCTCTTATGCTCCCCGTTTCTTGCCCGTGCTACCTAGGGACTCTGCCAGCAAGAAGGTCACCACCACATGTGGCTCCACAACCTGGGACCAGAGCTAGTAGGTCCAAAAAGCCTCCTTTCTTTCTAACTCGCTCACTCAGCGGCCTTGCGCTATTAGGAACAGAAAGCTGAGTGATGCAGGACCAGGCACGGGAACTTTGGAAAGTTGCGGAAATAAGGCAGCGAGCAAAGGGTAGTCAAGAGTGTTCTATAAGCTGTGGGAGATCTTCTTAAGAGGCTTCCATTTCTGTAAAGTGTAGTCATGTTTCCCTTCAGGAGAATTTTAAGTGTCGTGTGTTGCATGAACAGAGAAGGCTTCTGAGTGACGTCGCCTGCTCATCCACTGAGGGCTGAGTCTTAGTTTCCAGGGAGACAGTGTAGAGCAGTAGAGGCCTGATGCAGACCTAAAGCAGCACTCCAGCCTCAGACTGTTGCCTTTCATTGGGGCTCCATCACCACCTCTCCAAAAGCCACTCCATCCTCCACTGGCTCCCGCCAGGTTTCCAAGCCCTCCTCTCTGCTGAACCAGCTCTAGCCAAGGACACTGTTAACCTCAGGGGAAGCTAATTTCACAGTCATTTTTCTGCTGTCTGCATCTGTGCTCAGCAGTAGCGCTAGGCACTGGGAGTGTCACCAGCTCCCTCCTCCTTGAAGCACTCGCTTTCCCCAACTGCTGCCCTGCCAAGAAACAGCTGCCTTTCTCTCTTTTCTCAGTGGCTGTCCCCTCCTGCGCTGGACCTCTAAATGGAGTGATTAGGGCATCTCAGAGCTCAGTTCTTCTGTGTCCCACCTTTCTACCTGTTTCTCCTGGGACTGCCTCTCTAATTCCAAGGTCTTAAACAACTCCCAACTCTGCTGACTGGCTGCCCTTCCTCTATGAGAACTCTCCCCCTGGGCTTTAGATGCCCATATTTCCATCTCCCCACTGGGTTTCTTCAGATTCTAGGTGTGGTGTGGTGTGGTAGCGGTAGTGTGTGTGTGTGTGTGTGTGTGTGTGTGTGTGTGTGCGGGAATGCACTTCTTATAAGTCTGAAGACAGTTGCCAGGAGTTGGTCCTCTCCTTCCATGGTAGGATCTGTGAACCAAACCCATGTCACCGGGCCTGCAGAGCCAGACTGGGACCCTTCCCCCCCCACACACACATTTTGACATATCATACAGATTAAAAGCTGGCATCCGAATGCTGGATGAATGCGTACTGGATGATTGGATGGGTGAACTGATGAATGATGAAATCATTAATTGACTATTCAATTAGTCAAATGTCACTCCCAGAGGAGGGCGATGGTCTTCATATGTGGAAGTAGTAGATCAAGAGAGGAGTCTGAGGGTCAGCAAGGGTCCAAGTCGGGTCATCAGTGGCCTGCTAAGGGCTGTGGCCTGCATTCCTCCAGCATGAATCACTTCTGGCACTGGAGAAAGTTCTTTTTAAACGTCGGTCGGCAGGAACTATTTCAGACCCTTGCTAGGGAAGAACAATAGAGACTTCAGCACATAGTGGGCCGAAGGGGGGATGAGCAGAGGCTGGTACCTTCTCAAAACCTTTGGTGGGTGCTGGAGACTGAGTAGTCAGTGACAGGCAAAGACCGGGGACACAACTTTTACAGGAATATGCCCAACGAACTCCATGCTATCTGGCTAATGAGAAAGCCTAGGGCAGGACCGACTTGTCCAGATGTCTGCGGTCATTTTGAATAGCCTCACCTTTTCTGGAGGGCAATGTCGCATTGGCTAATAGCCCCCACATTCCATCACTGCCCTGCCTCCAGCACTCTGCATCCCACCACCCTACTCACATGACCCACCCCCACAGCACAGCAGCAACAGAGCCGTCATTCCACCTCCAGAAGTTCTGCCCAGAGCAAGTTTTCCAACCTATTAAGCAGAGCTTTTCACTCCTGTGAATACTAAGAAGTGAACCTAAACAGAGCCCTTGCCAAGACAGCCCCTTTCTCTGTCTCAAAAGGGAGGCACTAAGCTTCCCAGCAAGCATGTCTGAAGCCCCCTTGCTTTTCTGAAAACTGCAAACTAAAGAAAGGGCTCTCAAGAGCCCCCTTCCTGCTCCTCCCTTTGGAGGTAAAACATGCCAGCTTGGAAGTCTCCCAAGGACCAGTGTTGCCAGACTTATGAACAAAGCCCAAATTCCTTCACATGCTGCCTGGTTGATGCGGAGTCCTGTGGGATCTGACCCTTGGAAGATTCACATCCCAAAGGCACCTGATTATTAAGTACTACCAGAAAAGACACAACGTTCAAATTATAAAAGCAAATGCCCCAAATCCCACGTGCACGCTTTACACACATTGTGGTGGCATGCTACGGAAACAATAGAAGGCATAATTCCTGCCCTTGGAAGGGGCCGTGTAGACTGGACAACCACATGTGCAAAGGACACCGCTTCATGAAGAACATGTAATGCAAGACAACATGTGACCAGCAGGTTCCCTGTACCATCTCTGCCAAGGGGTTTGATGCTCTCAGCAATCCTCCAGCTTCAATACATCATAATCAACTTCCCGCCCCCCACTCAGAGCTAAAGATAATAGTTCAAACTTAACCTCTGGTCCTTAGCACAGAAAATCTCAAGACAAAAGAGCACCTCCCCTCACCCAACTACCCCCTAAGTCAGTGCTTCTCAACCTTCCTCCTGCTGTGACCCTTTAATACAGTTCCTCATGTTGTGCTGATCCCAACCATAAAATGACTTTCACCTCTACTTCATAACTGTATTTTTTTGTTACTGTTATTAACCATAACCTAAATATTTTTTGAAGATAGGGGTTTGCCAAAGGGGTCGCGCCCCACAGGTTGAGAACCACTGCCCTAATTGATTCAGAGCGGAGGCACTGAAAATTCAGAAACATTTGGGAGGAATTTACAGCTGTGGCTCCATCCCTAAAGACTCAGTGCTTCTCAGTCATCCATTGGATCATCCTCAACCACGCAGTCATTCAGTGCAATGGTAAGCATATAAACGAATGTGGATGTGAGCAAGCATTTCTCGGAGCTGGGCATTGGAGACACTGGTAGAGGACAAATCAATAAAGCAATGGAAACTTGTACAATTTAGACATTTGGGGGGGAGAGGTAGTGGCTTTTTTTTTTGACGTAGGGTTTCATGCAGCTCAGATTGGTCTCAAACTCACTATATAACCAAGAGTGAGTTTGAATTCCTGTTTCCCCTGCCTCTACATCCCCAGTGCTATCATGACAGCTCCTGATGAAAAAGAACGGGGGGGGGGGTTGAAATGGAGAAAAGGGGCAAAAACAGCAAGTGGCTTAACTGGTTATCATTCTGCCTCAGGACCGGCCACACAATCTCCTCTTTGAAAACTGAGATGAACTAAAATGAGAAAGCAGAAGTGTGGAGCAATGGGTGATGTTCTATGGTTTTCCAAAACCACTAACCTCTATACTCCATCCCCACAGCAGTCCGGAGCACATGGTGGTCCAAGAGATGCAAGGGATCACCAAATGCTGACATGCCCAGCCCACTGCCTCCAGTCTTTCCCAACAATGCCAGGCCCACCCACAGCATGCCACATGCTTGTTCCTAAGGGATTCTTTCCCATCCCAACCTGGCTGTGAGACATGGAATGGAGCCAAGGGTTTCCTCAACTTTAGGCCAGACCAATTTTAGCCAAATGGGTATAGTACAGCAAGCCACAGCACAACCCATTGACAGTGGCTGGAAGGAGACAAGGAAATACAGGACCGATGGCAGTCATCTGAAGTAGGGAGTCAGTCCCTAAATAGAGAGGCAAGAGCCACACACTATTTCAACTAGGGAGAAATGGAATGATCCATATGCTGAAACCACTCATCCAAATCTCAGCAGAGGTTTCCAAAGTAGAGTACCAGATTCCCCTAACACAGGGCAGGACTGCCTAGCCTCTGAGGACAGTGTACGGTGGGCAGCTTTCAGGGGATCACCATTAGAACCTACAACCAATACACTGGAGTAGCCTTGCTGCTTGATTTGTGTGGCTTTTGTTTACATTGGTAGATACTGTCCAACTAGGCAGATGTCCCAACTAGAGTAGCCCTACCTTGGCTCCAGGAAGAAGTGTCCCATTGCTGGCTCTGAGGAGCAACAACGTCCAGCACACTGACAGGACCATTAGAATAAGGATGCAACCTCCCAGGAGACCTTGTCCTGGAAGCACAACTCTCGTGTACTAGATGGGCATGATACAATGGCATTTAAATAACTACAAAAGCTCCGATGCACTTTTCAAACCCACTCCCTACTTTCCTGTACAGTGTGTTTAGGAGGACGGAAAGGGAATGAGTGGTGGTTTGCCAACTCATGTGACGTCACTTTGTTCACAAGCTGCTTCCTAAGGGTGGCCAGCCTTGATGGTGCACGCCTGTGATTCCCAGCGCTCTAAAGATCAGAAATTCAAGGTCATCTTTGGCTGCATAGTGATTTCCAGACTAGCCTGGGCTACATGAAACTCTGCCTCAGCGAAACAAACAAAAATCACATAGCAAACTTCTGCTGCAAGCATCATATGGGAAAGATTTTGAGCCTTGTGGGCCAGATGGGCTCTGGCATATCCACTCAATTCCATGTACAGGTGGTGCAAAAATGACCATAGCCAGTACTGAAGCACATCAGGACAGATGTGTGCCAAGTGAATGTTCTTTGCAAAATTTGCCAGAACCAGAGTTGCAGGATCAAGCCCTAGTTTGCCAACCCCCGCTTTTGTCCAAAGATGACACAAATCTGTGGGCTTCTTTTTCAACATCTCCAAAAAACTCACTGGAAGGTAGAGGGGGCAAGCAGAGGTCCCTTGGCTCCCATAATCACTTTTCTCCAGCAGTTCTCAGCTGAATCCCATGATGTCATTCGGAAATGCAGTGGGTCGCTGACAGGGTCATATTACTCAGAGGAAAACAGGATGTTTGACACCTAAAACATTCAGAACAAGCCAGAGCTCATCTCTGGGGGGAAAAATCCCTCTTATATAATGGGAAACAAGTAGGGAAAGGGAGAACTCAGTAACTGAAGACTGACAGGGGGCAACCACTCATGGAGACGGGACGCTGGGTTGAGCTCAGATGGCGGCCTGCTGCTCCACAGAGAACATTTCTGCTTGCAGCTGTCATTTCAGTGGACAGATGACTTCATTTCAGTTACCCCCCAAATAGAGGGACAATAATCTCTCACTTGGGAGAAATACCATATGGTAGCTGCTTTGAAAAGTTGTAAGAGAAATTCAAAGTACTTAGGAGGAAAACCCACTTCCCAACGCATGAAATTTGTGTAGAGAAGCATCGGGCAGTTTCTTTGAAACACCATAGCTTCCTAGAAAACTGAACCGAAAGCAGTGGGATTGGATGACAAGCAGGACATTATCAAGGCAGCGCACCGGGGGGTGGGTATCTCCTTTAATGCAGCTGAAACCCAAAACATTTATTACCCGAACTCCCAAGACCTGCCCCTGCCTCAATCTCTACAGCCAGCACTCTATCTTCAAACTCAGGTCTAGTAGTTCCCATCCAGGTTTGCTGTTCTAGAATGCCTCCTCTGGCTGCTTCCTGGCTTCCTCAAACATGTCCAGCACCCCTCTTCTGGGACACCTTGGGAATCTTGCTATATTTCTTCAGCTGAAGCTGCCATGCCATTTATTTAACACTGTATCTTATTGCCTCTGTTGGTCTGTGACAGCCTTGCCCTCTGACCCATTCCTCTAAGGATTTTTATAATTCATTGATCATCGTCAGCTCCACCTGCAAGTTGGATTCATGAGGATGGTGGATGCTTTGAAAAGGAACAGGTAATGTCTCTGCTGCATCCGCTGTGGTAGCCCTGACATAGTACCAGACTTGGCATTTAGCAGGCATTTGATGAATATCTGTTGAATGAGTGAGTGAAGGCATGCCATAAGGCATGAGTAAGCTAACACCCATGGAATGCCTCACCCAGACCCATTGCCTCCAGGCACACAGTGAAAGCTCTTTATCAACATCTTCAAACACTGTAATCCAGGAAGCTAGTAGGTTGATGGAGTGACATCTCGCCCGCTCCAGTACTTACAGAAACACATCCTTCCACCTACATCCAACTGGAAAGGGTGGCAAGTGCCAAAGGAAAGCAACTGTCATTTTTGATGCAACAATAAGCTGTGTGCAGGAGTTGACAGCAGCATTCACGTGCTCTTGAGTATGGCTTGATTAAATGAAGACAACAAGAGAAGCTCACAGAGCCAGAAACGTGGGTCTGAGTGCATGTGTAAAGTAGCTGGAGTTTGCCATTCCATAACATATATGCACTTAAAAATATCAAGTTGTGAAGAACAAATGAATGGACACCATTTTATCTTTCAGCTTAAACATAAACATGTTTTGTTAAAGCAGATCTGACCATGCTGCAGAGCAAGGCAAGCACAGTTTAGGAGATTATATCCATATAAGGCTCTCCACACAGTTCCCAGGGGAGTCTGAGATAATTTGGCACCTCTTACCAAAGACCAACGGAATTGCTTTCAGGGCTTTGTTCACAAATAACCTCAAAGTCTGCTGTCTACATTTTCATCTAAACATTTGATGGACAACCTAACACTACTCTAAGCATCCTGGGCCTCACAGACTCTAGAAAGAAGTACTTCAAATAGCTAAAAGGCGATTATCATCCAAAATGCTAATTCAACGCACCTAAAGATCTCTCCATGTTGTGATGGGGGCAGGGTGCTGAATTCAGAGATCCACTGATATCTCCTTCTCTTCTTGCCAGGGATGAGCAAACATAGTCTGCTAAATTTGGGGGCATGTACTCTCAGTCACAGAGACTCAACACTATCTTTTTAGTGGAAAAAATTAGATAAAACATGAATGGATGGATGTGGTTTTGTCCCACTCAGATCTTACTGAGGGACACTGATCTGTGACTTTAATATTTTACACATGTGACATAAGCACTCTTGATTTTCCCAACCACTTAAAAACGTGAAAACTATCTGTAGCTCTTGGGTAGTATAAAGTGGACAGTGGGCTCTACCTGGCTAACTCTGGAGTATACAGTAATGCACAGTAATTGCAAAGAACACAGCCCCAAGCACTGGATGCACATAAATTGCTCAAGTTTATTTCTGTTACTTTTAGATTACATGACTGTATTAGTTTGTTTTTCTATGACTAAAACAAAACACTCGTGGCTGTGTAACTTCATAAAGAGAATAGGTGTAGTTAGCTTCCAGTTTCAGAATCTGCAAGTCCAAGGTGGTCAAGAGATTTGGTCTCTGGTGAGGACCTACTAGGAAATGGCATCACCACAATATGAGCGTGTGAAGGAAGAGGTCACATGGTGAGACAGGAAAACAGAGCAAAGAGGGGAGCCGGGCTTGCTCTTTAATAACAATACTTTCAAGGCAGCTAACACGAGATCCTTATTCTAGTTGGCTTCTTTGTTGTTGCACTAAAACATGGACCAAAAGCAATCTGGGGAGGGAAGGGCTTATTTGTCTTGCTCTTCCACATCACAGTCCATCGTTCAGGGATGTCTGGGCAGGAACTGAAGTCGAGACCACAATCGAACCAGAGCGTGTGCTCACTGGCTTGCTCTCCATGGCTTGCTCAGCTTGCATTTTAAATATAATTCAGGACTACCTGGCCGTGGGTGGCACCACTCAAAGCAGGCTGGGCCCTCCCACATTAGGGTAATCTGATGAAGGTAATTTCTAAATTAAGGTTCCCTCCTCCCAGGTGACTCTAGTTGGTTTCTTGATGAATGAATGGTTTCTCAATGAATGAATGGCTAGATGGATAACCAACTACTGTCAAGGAATGTTTGCAAGCAGAGTGGTCCCAAGTTGAATACAATTTGACTACAACTCTGCTACTTATGATGGTGCCTAAATATAATCCTTACAGCCATTTTGTTTTCTACTTTCTGTCCCATGGTCCAAAAATTATGTGAGCTGGCCAACACTTCTGTATCTGAGGTTCTAGCTTAGATGATTCAGCCTAACTGTAAGCTATTGTAAGTGGTCTAAACATATTCAAAGCAATCTAAGGCAACCTATGACATTCAGCAGTTTAGGCATTTTTACTCACAACATTTTTAAGTCCACAATGTCATTATCACAATATAAGCCCACTGTAAGTCAAAGAATAGCTCATCTCTAGACTTTACCATGTTGGAAAGCATTGAGCACAAAGGCAGTAGGCCAGTCCTGTCTGTTGGTTTTTTTCTTGCCTTCTTCAATTAGTCCCCAGGGGGACGGTGGCCTGCCCACCACCTGCCTTGCTAAGAGACGAGGCACTTGCATAAACCCAAGTTTGAGGCATTTTGGAGCCAAATTTCTATCTGCACATGTAACCTCACCCAGAGGGTCATTGTTCCAGCTGCTAAGAGAAAAGAGGGTTAGCCAGTGATTCAAGACCCCTGTGCTGCATTGGAGGAAGCCATTCAGTTTTAAATCCACAGCATATGGTGTTCATCTACCCTCAAAAAAGAGGCTGTGGGGATTCCTGGCATATGGATACTTCTTAGTTCCAAACTCTCCAAGGGCCTAGAAGACAAAAAGTCCATGCAGAAAATATGGAAAGGGAAATCATCTTGAGTTGGCTTCAGCAGGCCTTGAACCACAGAAGTGGATCAGAGGTTCCAGCAAAGCTGTCCCTGGATAAGGCCACTGTGAGCCCAAGCCAGATTGATAGGGTGTTCGTTCCCCATAGGCAGAAAGGCAGGGGCATCCAAGTGAGTGCTGTGCTTGGCAGTACAGGCCTTGTGCGATAGCGAGCAAAAGGCTGTGGGCTACGTGAGCGCTCAAGAGTCCCTTAAAGGCTTCCAGCTTTCCTCCCGAGGAAGGCTTGACTTGGCTCCCACTACAAATGCTGTCGACCACATCAGAGCTACTTCACAAAAGCATTTAGAAACTGGAAAATGTTAAGGACATTTGTGGAAACGAAGACGGAGCCAAGCACAAGCACATCATTTCCCCACCACCCAAGGAGTCACCTTCACAAGCCTCGGAGATGTGGGAAGGGAAAGCAGGGTCCTGGGGGCTTTTTCAGCAGGTTCCCAGAATCCAGGAAGCCTACAGGAATCTGCATTTCAGAGTTCATTTTGAGCTTTGGGGCCCGTGGCCTGCTGTGGGCCAACTGTGGCACCAGTCATATCTTAGGGTGACAAGCAGAACTACTTCCTAGCCATAAGAGCTGCATTGCCTGGCTGTTGGCTGCAGCACGCCCACCTCAGCAGGCCACTGTGCCAGCGCCGGAATTCACAGCGCCTCTCCAAGCCTCTTTTTCTTCCCAGCCTGTAAGGCAGGGGCACTAATGCTTAGCTCAGAAAGTTGAACTGAGCCTCCATGAAGGCAGTTTATGCGAAGCACCTAACCCTGTGCCTGGCCGGCTTAGCAGAGTCAACAATCACTAACTGCTATCATTACCTGGGAGGCCTAGCCGAAGATTTGGAGCAAAGGCTAAGTTGATAGCGACTTGAACTGTTTTCCTTGTCCCTCCCCCACCCCCAATTACCTCTGGTTCTTTCAAAAAAAAAAAAAACCTTTTAATTAGGTTATAACCCGCATAATGTAAAATTCACCTTTCTACAGTATACAATTCCGTGAGGGGTTTTGTACAAAATAATGTATCTCAGTATGGTATTCCATGCATGTGAATCATTGCACTGGTTTCCTGAGCACGTGTCCACCGCCCTCCCTTATCTCTCGCTCCCCTGCTTGCTGGTCTACCTCTGTGGCCCAGACAGTGTGTCTCTTTCTGCTCGTATCTTGGTACTTAAGGGCAGACTCTTTCAAATCTTCTCCCACCCGAGGCCGAGCAGGCAGATAAGGCCCTCACCTGGTAAGCAGCAGACACTAATTATTTCCAGCTCCGCGTGCCTATCTCAGCAGCATCTAAGCAGACCACCTCCTCTCCCTCCTCTGTCCTCCTCATCTTCCTGACAATACAACTTTGGGCTGGCCCTGCATGGGAGGCCTGCTGTTACAGCACACTGTTGGTGGGAACATAAATTGTCATAAGCGGGATGGAGAAAAGTGGGGAGGCAGTCCTCGAAAGTTTTTCAATTGACCTACCACATGATCCAGCAAGCCCCCGCTGGGTGTGTCAATGCAGAAAACAGAGCTCTCACCTTCAGGGGAATAAGAGATGGTTTATTCTGGAGCTAAATGTGAGTGGCCATGTCTGAGGAACACAGAATTAGGTTACTACAAATTCCATGTTTCAATGTGAAAGCCGTTTTATATTTCTACAGAACAAAGAAAGTCATAAGCCAAGGCAAGTTTAAAATGCATTGGTGGTTACATCGATTGAGATGGGGGGGTTCCCTTTATAGGCCTGAGATGCTATCAGAAGACATTCTTAGCGCTTGGGTTGGTGGAAGCTAGTGGTCTGCTAAGTTAATAGATTCTCAAAGGTTTTTGTTTTATAATTTATGTTTATTTTATACGAATTGATGTTTGGCCTACATGTATGCCTGTAAGGGTATCAGAAACCCTGGAGCCAGGGTTATAGACAAGCGTGAGCTGTCATGTGAGTAGTGGGTTTTGAACCTGGGTCCTCTGGAAGAGCAGCCAGTGCTCTTCTTAACTGCTGTTCCAGCCCCCAGTTCGCAAAGATTTCTATCTTTTAGCCTCGTGATGTTAGTTCTGAAACAGAGCTGGACAAGGGATGGCTATTTAGGGGGCTAAACCCTATCCTGAGATAAGGTCATTAGCCTCTAGGCCTGCAACATTCCAACCTCCCCACAGAATTGCAACTTTAATCAGTCTTTACAGACAGACAGCTTCTTTTCAGGAACTCTCATGGGAAAGTATATACCCAAAGAAAATGAAACAGCAAGCCAAAGAGACAGCTGCAATCCCATGCTTACCACAGTGAAGAATCTTTGTATTTCTTTGTTACTTAGCTAAATATCTAAAATCTACCACAATGAAAATGTTATTACCTGAAAAATAATGTTATTAATTTTAAAACTTGAGAGAAGGCTGGAAAGATGGCCCAGCTGGCAAAGGCCCTTTCCACCAAGCATGAAGATAGGAGTTTGCTCCCTACACACAGAGTAGAAGGAGAGAACCAAATCCACAAAGTCATCCTCTGACCTCCCACACATACACTATGGCACGTGTACCACCCCCAACATGCAAAATAGAAAATTAAATATATTGAAAGCTAAAAAATGAGAGTCTGGGCCGGGCGGTGGTGGCGCATGCCTTTAATCCCAGCACTCGGGAGGCCAAGGCAGGCGTATCTCTGTGAGTTCGACACCAGCCTGGTCTACAGAGCTAGTTCCAGGACAGGCTCCAAAGCCGCAGAGAAACCCTGTCTCGAAAAACCAAAAAAAAAAAAAGAGAGAGAGAGAGAGAGAGAGAGAGTCTGCAAAAAGCTACATGCTGTGTGATTGTGTTTCTATGGCATTCTGGAAAAGGCCAGAGCTAAGGAGACAAAACAGGTCGTGCTGGCAGATCCATGAGGCCAGGGAGAAGGGTTAACATACCAAGGGGCCTGGCGGGCTGTTCTGGAGAGTTACAAACCCTCCACATGTTCACTGTGGTGTCGGTGACATGTCTGCATACACTTTTCAAAACTCCCAGGACTGTGCATTGGAGAGGATTAACTCCGTTGTTTGTCGGCCATACTTCAATAAGCCAGAGTTTTGTTGTGAAAGAGTTTTTCTGCCTCGTGTCTAGTGTGGCTTTCTTTGGGGAATGAAATGGGCATAGGAGAATGAAACTTTTGGAGGAGGTGGTCTCACAAGGCAAGTGAAAAAAACTGTTTAGAGAACGCCTCACACTCTTGTCAGGCTCTTGAGGTTGAGCAGCTAGGACTTGAGTTCTGGTTTGGGGTCTTTGTTTCTTTTTTTCTAAGTCCCTGGAGACCAACGTTTATGCAAAAAACATAGCTACCCTTGTTATTTAATGAGGTGACTTTAGTATGAATTTAAGAACATGATTTACAACTCAAGTGATATCTTTAGGAAACATTTACCTCTGTAATAACACCTCATAAAACTTTTTATTGGAATCATTGCTTATATGGTTAAAACAGACTGTCAAAATATTCCCCCTTGGACCAGACCCAACACTAATTGATAATTTATCATTACTCTTGACAGTCCTGTATCTAAAGTCAATCTGATGAGGAGTAGGCAAAGGGGAAAACTCATTGTCATTACAGTCTTTACAGATGCTGGAGTTTTCACTTCCAAGAAAAATAGCCTAAAGACTTGTTAGTCTTGATCTTTTCAGTACCCAGAGTGGACAGGCACTAAGTCTGTTAAAGAAATAAAGGAGGAAAAGAAAGGAGAGACAGAAGGTGCTAATCAAGCCATTGATCTCCTATGAAAGACAGTGAGGTTCGAATCCAGCTACTGATATCCCTGCTAGTGGGGCAGGAAGAGTAGAGCTCAAGTGGGTAGAGTATAGTGTAATAACAGAAAAGAGATGCTCTCATCATTACACAGAAAAGCCAGTTTTGTCATGGTCTGTAAACTTGAGGCAGCCATCTTGAAAATGAGATGTGGACCCTCTAGATGAGCCGAGAATAAAAAACATGGCTATACCATACTGCGGTAGAGTTCAGGCTCAGGAAGAAAACACTTGAATCTTCTTGATTTCTCACCCTGATAGCCTTTTTCAGGTTAGGATTAGTAGTACTTCAAGAACATCTTGAGTGGAGAGATGGGGAATGGCTTGATTCCTTGGTATCTCTTGGGGATACATATCAAACTGCCACCTAGGGAAAGGCTAAAGGGAGCCGTCAAAGTTCTCTTCCTAGGTAAAGGGCTGTGTTTATGAGGTGACTTTAGATATCATATATACATGCTCATCATAGCAGTCCTCAACTTTTACCTGAAGAAATTAAATCTTGCTTAGAAAGGAATGTGATCATGGTTTAACATTTAAACAATTTGAAGAAATATCACTCAAGACAAACATTATACGTGTGTGTGTATAGCGGTGAGGACATGTATGCATGAGCACACGTGCGCGCGCGCGCGCGCGCACACACACACACACACACACACACACACCTCTTTGTAGAGCATCTTTTCCTCAAGGTAGTTTTAAAGTGAAATTTCCCAACTGTTCTGGAGGCAGCAAAGTTTGGAAACATTGGCTGACTGAGCTGGTGACTCACACCTCAGATGAATTAATAAAATCTGAGAAAACAAAAACCAGATGTTTTCTTCATCTCCATATAGGCCTCTATGTTTTTTTTAAATAAGCTATACTGTCGTTTACTGGTTTTCTTCTATTGAGAAGCACAAATCAATTTTAAAGCATTTGAATCCAGGCACGTTCGATGAAATCTCTCCCACCAGTTGCTATTTGGCTCAGACTTCCCCTAACATGTCAGCTTCAATTCTGATGACCAAAACTGATGAATGGCACAGGGTATCAGAGTACAGCACACCCCAGGACTTTGGTCACCCCACCGATGTGCCAAAAACTGTTGCAATAGTCTTCGGGGAAGGTGAAAAGGAAAAGAGCTCAGCTTGCATGTAAATCTCCACAGAAGCAGAGAGGGCCTGGCCAGCCAGCTGTGGCTGCCACTTCACATCCAGTATTCATTCTTTGGCCCTGGACCCTCGTGGAAAATACTAAGAACTACATTCAACAGAGCTTGCCACATATATTTCATTCTCCCGGCCAAGACCAATGATGGATCCACTAAGGTCCAGAGTGACACACTTTGAAAAGTTTCCTAATAACACCACCCATCGTTCCTGAGAACTTCTGAAGCTCTGTTTCTTCTAAGGAGGAGAAATGATTTTTTTCCTCCATCCATTGTACTTTGGTTAAATCAATTATTTTTCCCAGGCACCACCCAGAGGAAAAGCTCCAGATGTTCCTAGGTTATAATGGAGACGAGTTTACAAATCCTGGGAGTATTCAAGCCTGTATTCTTTCCCAGCCTCATTTGGGGCCCTTGTCCCTTTTTCTTCTTTCATTTATGTTCCTATTTTCATTTTAATTAACATAATAATTGTGCATATTTCTGGGGTATTGTGATATTTCAATACATGAAAACAGTATATTGTGATAAAATCAGGGCAAATCATTTTGCCATCTCCTTATCATTTTCTGTGTTGGGGCCTTTAACCTCTTCCCTTGTATATTTGTGAAAAACACATAATGGACTATTATAAATTATAGTCATCCTATTATGCTGCAGAACACTAAAATTATTCTTGCTATCTGTGTTTACTATTAGCCGACTTCCTTCTATGTTCCCTTCTCCCATCCTTCTTTGTTTGGTCTCTAATAATCACTATTCTATTCTACTTTGAAATTGATGTTTTAAGCCTCAACAATGAGACACAGCATGCAGCATTTGTGTGTGTGTGCACGTGCGCATGTGACTCAGAAGCAAATTAGTTTTTTGGACACATCTCACAATCTCTTGGTCTAAATAATTTTTGAAGATTCTAGTTACTGCCTTGTCTTGCATCTCTTGTGCCCAACCTGATTGCTCAGATCATAGGAATATCCCCCCCCCATTTAATCATCACATTTGGAAACTGTCTACTTTTATGTATGCTTTGCCTGATTGTATGTGTGTCATGTGTGTACCCTCAGAGGTCAGAGGAAAGCATCAGATTCCCAGGTATTGGACTTATGGACAGTTGTTAGAGCCATGTGGGTAATGGGAACTGAACCAGGGTTCTTTGCAAGAGCAACAAGTGCTCTTAATCACTGACCCATCTCTCCATAACTACTGACCCATCTCTCCAGCCCAACTCTCTTTAGTCTATAACTACTGCCAAGTCTACATACTAAATGATCTCCTCTTTGTCCTCAGCAACATTTCTCTAGTCCAAACTACTATACACTCACTAGCCAACCTTTCTAATCATTAATTCTATGTCCATTCTTGCCCCTATCCAAGTAGCCCTAGCTACAAGGAGAGTTCTAATACCAGGTTTGGTTTTGTCTCCTGTGTACCGCCATTTTCAAGGGATACATTGGA
>PVIU01022006.1:0-30312 GCA_004026605.1 Ondatra zibethicus | reverse complement strand
TATAGACACAATAGTGTTCTCAGGGATTATATAATATAGTGTCATACAATATAGACACAATAGTGTTCTCAGGGATTATATAATATAGTGTCATACAATATAGACACAATAGTGTTCTCAGGGATTATATAATATAGTGTCATACAATATAGACACAATAGTGTTCTCAGGGATTATATAATATAGTGTCATACAATATAGACACAGTAGTGTTCTCAGGGATTATATAATATAGTGTCATACAATATAGACACAATAGTGTTCTCAGGGATTATATAATATAGTGTCATATAATGTAGACACAATAGTGTTCTCAGGGTTTATATAATATAGAGTCATACACTATAGACACAATAGTGTCCAGTTCTCAGGGATTATGTAATATAGAGTCATACACTATAGACACAATAGTGTTCTCAGGGATTATATAATATAGTGTCATACAATATAGACACAATAGTGTTCTCAGGGATTATAGTGTCATACAATATAGACAAAATAGTGTTCTCAGGAACTATATAATATAGTGTCATATAATGTAGACACAATAGTGTCCAGTTCTCAGGGATTATATAATATAGTGTCATACACTATAGACACAATAGTGTTCTCAGGGATTATATAATATAGTGTCATACACTATAGACACAATAGTGTCCAGTTTTCAGGGTTTATATAATATAGGGTCATACAATATAGATACAATAATGTCCAGACACAATAATGTCTGGGGCTGCACTGTTCACTATGTGCTCCTGAACACTTGAAATCTGTCAAGTCTGAATTGAGATAGATTGCAATTGGACATTAAAGGGTGGGCCAGTGGGGTGGCTTAGTGTGTGAAGCACTTACTGCTGGACCTGATGACTTGGTTAGGTCTCTGGGGACCCTCATGGTGAAAGGAAAACTGACTCTTGAAAGTTGTCCTCTGACTTTCATGTGTGCACCGTGGCACATGTGCATACCCATGTAAGAGATAACACTCACACATGAACACACTGAATTTAAAAAATACTTTTTTGAAAGAAGGGAAACTATAACTCTGAATAGGTGCTGAAATGATAACATAGTTGATTAAACAAAATATATTATTAAATTTAATTAGGTTATTTTTACATAGTTACATAAATATAGTTTTCAGTTGTTGCTATTATGTAACTGCTGAAAAAAAGAAATCTTTAAATGGATAATTGCTTCTATTTTGTGACTGTCACTATATTTCTATTGGGTAGTAATGATATCGGGTACATAGCTTTGAAAGATCAGTGGCTCCCAGCAACTAAAGGAGTTCAAAAAATTTTGAACGAACTCCTAGTGTATCCATCATTTATTCTTCCCTTTGTTTGCTCAACAACACGTGCAATATAGCTGTGTGCGCAACTCTGCCCTGCTCTTTGGGCACACAGACAAAGGCCAGACTTTCTGTCTTTAGGAACGGCACAGTCTTGTGCTTAGAGAAGCTTTCAGATGACGTTTGAGATCATATCAAGCCTACCACTTGCCAATCAGCCCACGGTCCTAACGGCTTGTTATAGAGCCTTTCCAGAGACCCATGGGCTCAAAGCATGTGCAGATGAGAGCCATTTGTTGGCATCTGTTAGTCCGTCCATCGTCAGCTCCTTTGATTCTTTAGTGGAGTCCCTGCATTGTAGAGCCTATGCTTTGTCTCCATTCTTCACTTGGGACAACTTTGTGTCTCATGTGATTGACCTTCACACTGTTGCTTCACTCTGAGTGGTCTCTTAAATTCTTAGGTTACAGGAAGTGCTGTGTTGGCAGCCTAGCTTTACAGGGTGACCATGCTTGTGTGAAGGCAGTTATTTACAACTGATCTAGGCTTTCAAGATTTCTGAATATTTTACAATGAAGGCTTTGGAGCCTATATATATATAAGACATGTCTGATGTCTGGGACCTGAGAAAACCAGGCCCTTTCATCTGCTTATCTAACTGTGGAAAGTGAGTCTAGTGGCCTTAAGTATATTTTTTTTCTGCTTTCCTGAAAACTAAATACAAAAAAAAGAAAAGAAAACCCCAGGTTAAAATAGCGTCTGTTGTCCATTGTATTTAGGTACTCATTCGTCTGCTTTCTGTTTGTTGGTTTGTATTGATACTCCCACGATCACTGTAGACTTTGATAATCGCCCAAGAGCAGCTGTGTGGTTCAGGTGACTATGAAGCCAGAAGTCACTTGTAGAAGGAATTGTCAGGATGGGTGAAGTTCAGATAATGCTGAAGAGTGAGGCAGAGCTAAATCTGTCTCACTAAATCTCTAGTCTGAGGTTGGCGGTAACGTTAGTCTTCTTTATTGAAGGCCAGATATGACTTTGTCTTCAGCAGTGGACAGGCTACTGGGCAGTTAGATGTAGCACCAATAATAAAAACCCAGAGTCAGATATTGGGGTCCAACCCAAAATCCAGAAAAGCAAAGCAGCTGAGCCACCAGAGAAGTCTTACCTCTACCAAGGTTGGGCGATGGTAGACTAAGTCGACTAGGCAGCCTAAGCCTTTCTCTCCTCTCATTTTATATTCCCTCTAGTTCTGGGATTAAAGGCATGACTTCCTAGTACTGGGAGTAAAGGTGTGAGCCACCACCACCTGGATTTATTTCTCCATTGATCTTGTGTAGCCCTGGCGGCCTTGAACTCACAGAGATTCATCTGCCTTTGTCTCCCAAATCCTGGGATTAAAGGTGTGTGCCACCACTGCCTGACCCCTAGTGGCTTAGCTTTGCCCTTCTGATCTTTAGGCAAGCTTTATTTATTAAAACATAAATATCACTATATTTAGAAATTTTGGGTGTTTAGGTTTTATCTTATCTCCTAAATAAAGAGCAGCTTTTGCTCATCAGTCAGCAGAGTAAAGATTTGGTCAAACTATCAGGACAGATACTTCTTACGGATGTAGTTTACCCAGATAGCGAGGGCTGTGTTCATTTCCCCTCCTTTCAGAAGTAAGTGGGAAAATGCAACACTGATGTGGGATGTCCTTCTGCATATGTGCTGCTTTTATTGGTTGATGAATAAAGCTTTTTGGGCCAAAGGCTTAGCAGAGTAAAGCCGGGCAGAAAATATGAACAGAGATATAGGGAGAGAGTAGGCAGAGTTAGGGTGACGCCATGTAGCTGCCGAAGGAGACAGACACTGGATCCTTACCAGTAAGCCACAGCCTCATGCCAATAGATAGATTAATAGAAATGGGTTAATTTAAGATGTAAGAGTTAGTTAATAGGAAGTCTAAGCTATTGGCCAAGCAGTGTTGTTATTAATACAGTTTCTGTGTGATTATTTGGCTCTGGGCAGCAGGGAAACTAACAAGCAGTCTCCTTTTACACAACACATCCTCTTACTTCCCTCAACAAATATTTGGTTCAGTGGATGTGAATAAGAATGAATGGACACGTGGATGAAAAAATGAGTGATGAAACAAGCACAAGGCTGGGGCCTGTAACTGCAAGAGTTGAAGGATTTCTGCATATTCTCACCATGACTGAGCTGCTCAAGCTTCTATTTTGTTTCCCTAAAGCACATCTGTTTTAGTACTGTGACGAAGGAAGAGAAAACTACCTGGAACATTGCCTTTTTCTTTTCTTTTCTTTTCTTTTCTTTTTTAAGCTTTGTCAATCAATACTCATTGATAGAGAAGACAGAAGACGATGACCATAAATAGACAGAAAGGATTTGAAATTAATGCAAAAAAATTTGTTCTTGCTACTGAGAAATATGCTATAGGCTACTTGAGTTAACAAAAGGAATCCTAAAATATTATAGATCATTTTCTTGATGAGCTCCCAAGCTTCTTTGTCTAATTTAAGCATGTAATTAGAGACATTTATTTATTACCTATTTTGTACCAGGTACTAAGGTGACATTGATGAACAATAAATGTATAGTTCCAATATTATTATAGACACAGAGGTTAAGAGTCAAAATAAGCATAACAGGAGACAATTTTAAATTGTAATTTCATCCAAGTGTAAGGGATAGAAGTCTAGAAATCAGATTTAGCTCAAGGTAGGGTTGGAGACCTCCAAGAGAGCCATAATCTTTGAGCTGAGGTCAGAAGGTACCCTAAGTAGAGATGAGAAGAAGGTATATGGAGATACCTTGAATAGAGGTGTGGTGTGGAAAGTCCTCCTGTCTATGTGTTGCTTTTATTGGTTAATTAATAAAGAAACTGCTTTGGCCTATAGCAAGGCAGAACTTAGCTAGGCAAGGGAAAACTAAACTGAATGCTGGGAGAAAGAAGGCAGAGTCAGAGAGAAGCCACATAACCCCACCAAAGACAGATGCTAGAACTTTACCTGGTAAGCCACAATCTCATGGTGATACACAGATTAATGGAGATGGGTTAAGTTAAGATATGAGTTATCCAGAAATACGCTTAAGCTATTGGCCAAACAGTATTGCAAATAATATGGTTTCTGTGGGATTATTTTGGGGTTGAGCAGCCGGGAATAAACAAGTGGCCTCCTACTACAGAGGCAAGAAGAAGGTATACAGAGATACCCTGAGTAGAGGTGAGGAGAAAGCACAGACACCAGCAAAGGCAGAAGTTCTGGGGAGAGCCACAAGTGGCCAGATTTTAACTGCTGAGGAAAGGCCACTAAGGCTGGGCACAGAGTGAGTGGACCAGGAGAAAGGATGCTGAAGAGGCAGGCGAGGGCATCCATCATGGGGCTATGGCCCTGTTGAGGATTTCAGCTTTACCCTGAGGACAGTCAGGAAGTCAGGAAGGAGATGTGCTTTTAAGAAACACCCCAGTTTTAGTGAAGAAAACTGGTGAGAATGTCTAGGAGTGGTTACGTTGCTAGAACTGGGAGTAGAATGCTTTCTGGAGACCCCAAGAGGGAAAACAGGGTCACAAGTAGAAAGAGGGGTCAGAACTTGACAGATGGTGGGAGTTGTGTTATTTCATTTTGTTTTTCACCTACAATACCAGAAGACTAGATAATTGTTGCTAGTGATTTTGGTGTAGGGGAAAGATTCAAGATCTCTCTCTCTCTTTTCTTTTCTTCTCTCTCCCCTCTCTCCCCTTTTCTCCAAGCTGAAGCTGTCCTTGAGCTCATTGTGTGGCTAAGGATGACCTTGAATTTCAGTTGTTCCCTACTGCCCACAACTTTATTAAGTGCTTTGGATCCAATCTAGGGCTTGTGCATTTTAGACAAGAATTCTACCAACAGTGCTTTATTCCCAGTCCAGGAGATTTTCTTCTTACATAGTGGATTTAAGGCACCTACATGGAAAGATGATTATACTATTTTTTTTAAAAAAAAATTTGAGTGGGGTTTTTTGTTGTTGCTGTTTTTTGTTTGTTTGTTTTTTTAGATGAGATCTTGCTGTTTATTCTAGGCTGGCCTCAAACTCATAGAAAACCTTCTGCTTCAATTCCCAGGTCCTGGGATTACAGCACCTGGCTGCTGTACTCTTTTGGAGTTCCTAGATGGGAACTTCTCCACTGTAGAGAAGTCATTTATGTAGATGATTCTGAGTAGGAGGGTGTCCCCTCCTGTCTACAGCATCAACACCAGCCGAGAGCTTTAGAAATGCAGGACCTCAGGCCCTTTCTTAGACCTATGATACAGAAGCTCCATGTGGCCTATCTGTCTGTTTTTAAGGAGCCAAACAGGATAATACTGTTGCACGTTAAAGTCTAGACAGAGGGTCTGCAGTGACAGGAGTTGGGGCCTGTGTTGGCGCTTGCTCAGGTCTCCCTTTAGAGACTGTAAAGGATAGCTTTGCAAGGGGGTTTGGGGAGTAATGATAGAGAAGTAGAACGAAAGTCCAGGGTCCTGAGAAGAGAGTATAAAAAGGAGAGGGTGACTTCTTGCTGAGATGATGCTTCCAGAATGTCCCGAGGATTGAGAGTGAGAAAGTAAATCCAGAGACACAGTAGATGAGTGGTTGCCAAGGGGTTGGGAGAGGAGTGACTGCAGACGAATAGTTTCTTCTGGGTGTGGTATTAATGTTCTGGACTGAATGGCGACAGGATTGTTCTATGCTCACACTAAACATCATTAGAAAGATGAAGACGGTCTTCAGTGATCTCATTTTTAAGAGAGAGTCAGACAAGGTGGTAGCTGAAGGATCATATGGAATCAAGCAAGTTTCGGATGACTGGCTCTTTTTCAAAGATGACAGAGGCCTAAAAATATTTAAATTTTGTTGTGGAGGAGAGTCTTATAGAAAGGAAAGAGAGAATCCAAATCCTTGAGTAATGACTCAAGAGCAGGAAGGGACTTTTCATCACAGCCCGCTATTTCCCAAGATCCTGAAGTCCTTTTTTGTTTTATAACACAGATTAAAAAACAACATTGTTGGTATGGGCTCTTCCAACTCTGCAGGTTGCCTTGGGCAGGTGTTTTGGTGGCTTTCAGGGTCATCTGCTCTGTTTACAAACAGCTCTTACTGTTTTACTGTTCTGAGGGTGATGAATATCCACAGGTCGGGTTGGTCTCTTTGATGGGATGTAACATTGCTCCTGTGGAGTAAAATCTTTCAACTTCTTCAGTGAACTTTCAAATCCTGTTTGAGTCGATTTCTTCAAGCTCACCACAGGAAGGACCCAGTGTGACCACTTCTCCAGCCCTTTGGGAGTTTTTCTGTCTATTGCTTAGTATTCATTTTTCTTGGTCTTCTAATTTATTTCCTATTTGTCTACCTGATTTCCAGTTTAAAGACTGTTCACCCCTCCCCACCATCCCCGTCTGGCTTGATTTTGGCAAAAGGAAGCCTTTAGCGAGAGTCGACAGGACATGGTAGATGCACGGGTCAGTGTTCTACCTTCCCTGGCCTTTGTTTTTGTGTGTGTTTGCTTTGGCCGTCTCTGTCCTGTTTACTTTCCTGCAACTGTGTATGAGCCAGATGCCCGTAATAAGCCCCCTTTCTCTTGCCCAGTCTGGGGACAGGATTTAGGATCCTGTTGTTAGCTAACGGTCATGGGGCTCTATGTATGACTGTGTCTAAGCCACTCTGCACAGCAGGCTCTCAAGGCTTGTCTTCTGTCCTGGGACAGAGGATAGACTTGATATTTGCTTTCCTTATTCTACTTCACTTTGTGAACTTCTGTCTTTTGAGCCTTCAGTGAAAGCAGCATGGCGCACCAACCCTGCCCATGGCATGTTAAATTTCCTCCCACTGAGTCACCAGAGCTTGCCCATCAGTCACTTGTAGTAGTGGGGCTGTAAAGGTACAGGAGATGTCATGGGAATACCGACACTCCCTGCAGGCATTCAGGAAGCCTGGGCCAGGCGCTTCCTCTAGTACCTCATGTTTATATTACCTGTTCAAGTGCGTCTAAGGAGAGAGTTAGACTCGGGGTATAAGGACCTCCAAGTCTCTCTCTTCTATGCGTGTGTGCACTGCTTGTGTATGAGCATGTCCACATGTTTTTGAGACAGGAACTCTCACTGGCTTGCAGCTTACAAAAGAGGTGAGGCTCTTCTGGGCCCCGTCTCTGTCTCCCTGGTGCTGGGAATACAAGTGCACCACCATACCACACCAGGCTTAAAACAAAACAAAAAGCATCAAACAAGCAAACAAAATATAGATTCTGGGAATCCAGTTCAGGTTCTCAAACTTAAAGGGCAAGCAATTTCTCACCTGAGCTGTCTCCCCAGCCCTTAGATTAAACTTGAAAACACTTAAAGCAGCACCTTTAAACCTAGATTTGCCAAGAGAATTCAGAGTCAGTGAATCTGGATGAGAAAAACATTGTATTTTCAGTTTTCCTCTCCTCCTAGTTTCTGAGATCAGAGTTGATTACTAATGTTGGACGTTAGCTAGAGTGGAATCAGCAGTGTGGCGGTCACAGTAGAAATCACAGGCAGACACGTTATCACATTGCGGATCCATCTTAAGATAGTATCTATACTTATACTGTCTTGAAAATTAAAGGAGTTACTAAATCCGAGCATGGCGGGGAGGCCAGGGAGCTTATCTGTGCCAAGCAAGCATGTGCAGCCTGCCACATCCCCTCTCCAGTTACAAAGCACTCATTAAGGCGTTGCACATTCTGGTTTTATATTTTGGTTAACTTGGTTTAAATTTAATTGAGTCCCCTTCCTGTTAGTCCTATGTCTTTTATCTTATATACTAAAAATGTACTACAATGAAGAATGGGTCTGTAGATACTATCAGATCGCTGGTCAAGGGATTGCTGAGATATTTATCTTTAGGATAAGTCCTCTTCTAAAGAGACAGGTATGCACAAAGGAATCCGTATTCCTATAAACTAGTAGCTCATTTCAGATCTCTTCTTCTTTTTTTTTTTTTGTTTTTGTTTTTGTTTTTCGAGACAGGGTTTCCCTGTAGCTTTAGAGCCTGTCCTGGAACTAGCTCTTGTAGACCAGGCTGGCCTTGAACTCAGAGATCCGCCTGCCTCTGCCTCCTGAGTGCTGGGATTAAAGGCGTGGGCCACCACCGCCCTGCGAAGATCTCAGATCTTTTCAAGGAATGTGGAAAGGGAACTGTTTTGTTTGGACCCCTGAGTTCAGATGGCATTTAAAAACAACAAGAGCAGAGTCACTACAGATCCCAGTGAAGTCTGATTTGCCCTTCCTGTTCACACAGGCTAACAGAAGTGTGAGGGCTTATGAGACATCTCTGTTAAGCTGTGCTAAGTCACTCGTTCTAATGCCATGCTATTGGATACTGAAGCTCCGTCATGAAGCGGTTGCTTTTTAACTCTTGGCATAGATGCCACAGGATCAAGCTTCCTTGGATAGTTGGTGACATAACACTTGGTTTTGTGTTAATTATGTGTGAAAGGCAGAGTTCTTCTGGCACCCTCCCCGGATGCTGCCCTTAAGCCAACTTTGTTGGGGACATTTGACTGTGCCAGGTTCAGTGCTTGGCAGTCCTTTTTCTTGGGTCAGCAGTGGGGCCCAGCTGAGTGACTGAGAAACTCAGGGTCAAGTTTCTTGCTGTGGACACCTTGGAGCGCTGCTCCTTTTAAAGCTCCAGAGCCAGTTCTTGCTTAGCTGACCCGAACTTGATACTTGAGTTTTAGGTTGCCTGAAACAGACCTGTTAAGCTGTTCTACAAAACAGCCCGGAGCCCTCAATCTTCAGTACAATAGGCTTAAGTATTATTTTTAATTAGAAACAATGGTTTTGGACTGGACAGATGACTCAGTGGTTAAGAATATAGATTGTTCTGTGTGGAAGACCCAAATTCAATTCCTAGTACATGCCTCAGGTAGCTCACAGCTGCCTATAATGACACCTTTAGGTGTGTTTGACCTCAGACACACACACACAATAATTTTGGTTTTGGTTCCCAGTCTTTTTTTAAAAAATTAATTTATTTTGTATGCTTTGCTTATGTGCATATCTGCGGGAGGATGCTAGATCCCCTGGAATTGGAGTTACAGAGAGCTGCCGTGTGGGTGCTGGGAATTGATCCTGGGTCCTCTCGGGTCCTCGCAACCACTGAGCCCTGAGCCATTCTCCCTCCCCGCCCCCCTTTTTTTGAGACAGGGTTTCTCTGTGTAGTCCTTGCTGTCCTGGAACTCGCTCTGTAAACCAGGCTGGACCTCAAACTCACAGAGATCTGCGTACCTCTGCCTCTCGAATGCTAGTATTAAAGATGTGCGCCACCGCTCCCTGATGGTTGCCCAGTCTTTCTGAGAACTCTTCATAGTGCATTCAGAGCTTCTGTTGCTCCTAGTAAACTGAGCCAGTTGTTGGGTGGATTAGCTGCATTCTCCTTACTTTCTTCTTTGCTGTGGAGGGGTGTCAGACATGTATTAAAATTACTACCAGGTTCTGTGGACCCGTGTCTGTTGCCCCCCCGGCTCTGTACCTTTTTAGGCTTG
Organism: Ondatra zibethicus; assembly: GCA_004026605.1. Lineage (NCBI taxonomy): Eukaryota > Metazoa > Chordata > Mammalia > Rodentia > Cricetidae > Ondatra > Ondatra zibethicus. Next base: position 20,497 of record PVIU01022006.1, on the reverse strand, counting down.
GATTCACTGGTTCCTGATGGGAGGTTGTTCCCCTCCCAGAACACTTTCATAGTCATGCATGCTTCCCTTGATGACACAGCCCCATTCACCATTAGTAAGAGTAGCCATAGACCAAGTGTCCTGAGACACACTGTGATCTCGGTTCTCGGGAAACAGAAATAGGGAGATTGCTACAAGTTTGAGGCCAGCCTGGTCTACACAGTAATTCCTGGTCAGCTTGGACTATATAACAAGAGTGTGTCACCCCTTCCCCTAAAGATAATAGTGGCTATAATATTTAAGTGCTTATGCAGTGCCGGTCATTAGATAGAGGACCTCACGTAATTTTTATGACATCTGATAACCAATCCTGTGGATGATAGTGACTGTCATTATCTTCCTTTCATCATATACTAGGATACCAGATTTCTGGGAGGTAAAGGTACTCCTTCAATCCTGTACCCATGGCACACAGGGTGGAAATATGAATGAAGTCTTGGGCTCTTGAATCTGCTGTGAGGTCCAGCCTGCAGGCCCAACTGACTTAGTAGTTTCTTATTTGAGAATCTGGATGCATGGTTCTAATGTCCTTTATTTGTGTTTGCAGGGATGCATCCTTTGGAAACTGCACGTACAACCTCACCATCCTTGACTGTTTACAAGGAATCAGAAAGGTAAGGCTCTCTCTCTTTGCCAAAGCTGGGAAGGGATAATTGTCAACACCCTTGCCTGTTGTTGGAAGGTTCTAGAGTCAGTACACAGAAGGCTTTTCACTTCCTGAATAACTGATTTGTAAAATACAGTCAGCCCTCAGTTTCTGTGCTTTTTTTTTAAAAGATTTATTTATTATGTATACAACATTCCTTTCATGTCTGCCTGCATGCATGCCAGAAGAGGGCACCAGATCTCATCATAGATGGCTGTGAGCCACCATGTGGTTGCTGGGAATTGAACTCAGGACCTCTGGAAGAGCAGTCAGTGCTCCCAACCTCTGAGCCATCTCTCCAGCCCCATTGTGCTTTTTTTTTTAAATTAAAGGATTTATTTTTCTTATTCTTTGAAGATTTTATACATGTCTATAATGAACTATTGTCATTTTTTGTAACCCATTAACCACTTTCTCCCCCTACCGCCTCCCGCACTTTGGTTCTTTATTCACAAATCCAGCCAACCTCAGATTGAAAATATTTGGAAGTGGAGAACCCACTGGGACAGGAAAGAGGCGGGTAGTGTGGGAGGGGTGGAAGAGAGAGACTGCCCTTCCCCATTGGAGACACATTTGCTCTCTCCAGTCTGTTGCTCTGGCCATGGCCTGGCTCCATCACTCATTTGTCTTATTTTCAAGCTAGCTCTTAGTGTGGGAGGGGCATGAGGTTATCTAAGCCACTGTTGTCAGTGGTTGGCTGTATGCCAGACCGAACTGAATCATAGAGTCTCAGGGTGGGACCCTGTGGTCTGTGTTTGAACAATAGCTCCGGGTGATTGATGCTCTGTCAAGTTAGTTAATTAAGCGTAGTTATTTAATTATTTATGTGCCTAATGGAAAAGTTAAGCAATGTCTGGCCCAGGTCTAATTTACAGCCCGAGGAACTGTGCAGGCTGTACTCTGAATTCTGTAGAGGGACCAGGCGCAGCTACTCGGTGAGCAGACAGCGGGCATTTGTCAGTCAGAAATGTGGCTTTCCATGACCTGTTCCGCTATGAAGCTAGGTGCAGGTTTTTTTTTTTTTAGTGCAAATTTCTTTTTTTCTACTGTAACATAAAATGGACTTTGTCTTGTTTTGAGAAAATCAGTTTAAATATGCTATCTATTCAGTGTATCTGTTTCTGACTTTACCATTCATAAGCAGTTTTCTTTTATTTTAAAGAAGTTTTTTTGTGTCTGAGTGTTTTTCCTGCACAATAGGTATTTACATCATGTACAGTGCAGAGGGCGTTGCAACCCTTGGAACTAGAGCTACAGAGGGAGGGTTATGAGCTGGAAACTTTGCCTGGGTCTGTTGCAAGAGCAGCAAATACTCTTAACTGCTAAGCCAGTTTGCCAGCCCCTTAAATAATCTTACTTTTTTTGCTTTGTTTTGGATTTTTGAAACAGGGTTTCTCTGGAGCTTTTTGGAGCCTGTACTATAACTTGCTCTGTAGACCAGGCTGGCCTTGGAGATTGCTCATGGAGATCCACCTATCTCTGTCTCCCCAAAACTGGGATTAAAGACGTGTGCCACCACTGCCCAGCAAATAATCTTAAACTCTCAAAAACTTTAAAGTAGTTAAAATAAAAAAAAACCCCAAAATAACAACAATAAAAACTGTGGAAGCATTCAACCCCAATCTCGCCAGCAGTACAGCCCAAATGTTCACCCATGAAGAGTAGTCTAGAGTTTTATGGACAGGTTACCCAACATATTATAAGCCACTATTAAAACATTTAGGAACCACGCCTGAGGGAAGAAAGCATTTATTGTCCTGGCTGTCATTTTTGCCTCTCCTTGCATCTGACAGAGGCTGTCTCTTTTGTAGTGCTTGTGAAATCCACTGTTCCCTCTGGACCATCCCTGCCCTATTATGGTATCTGGCATCTCAATATAGAAATTTATGACATCCTTCCTGCCCAACAGGAAAGGTGTGACTTTATTAATGAATAAAGGCTTTTCTAAACATAGTCTTTTCTCATGTTGGGGTGTTCTTAAGTACAGATGATGTTTTAAAAGGCTCTGAAAGTTTTCATTGTTGTTATTGTCTCTGACTGAGACACACGTGCCCCTGTAGAGTCCCTTGGTTAAGGCGACATGTGCAAGGCTATTTTTATGGTACTGAGTGCATATCCTTTGGGGAATGTATACAGAGCGTAGTCATGTTTTTGCCTTTTAAGGGTATTTTTTTCAGACTTTGATATACTGCCTTTATCATAACACTTTGTTCATGTATTTGATATGCAGGGAAAACATAATTTAAAGATAAAGGCTAAACAGTATGCTGTTGAGTTTTCTCTGAAATTAATGGATAAACTAATCAGCTATTTATTTTAACTAAATTAATTAATTAATCAATCAATTGTTACTATTTTTGAGATAGAGTTTGTCTCTCTATGTAGCCCTGGCTGGCCTGGAACTTGTTATGTGTACCAGTCTGACCATGAACTCACAGAGGATTAAATGCATTGCCACCATGCCCAACCCTAATTGGCTTTTTAAAAAGTTGAGATAATTATCACTTATAGAATGTGTCCCATTTATTTTGTAGGACTCATTCAGTTGGTCATTGTTGCCAGAATTTAGTATGTATAAGAACCATCAGGGGGCTGGAGTGATGGCTCAGTGGTTAAGAACATTGCCTGCTCTTCCAAAGGTCCTGAGTTCAATTCCCAGCAACCACATGGTGGCTCACAACCATCTGTATTGAGGTCTGGTGCTCTCTTCTGGCCTGCAGGCATACATGTAGACAGAATATTGTATACATAACAAATAAATAAATATTTAAAAAAAAAAGAACCATCAGGGAAAACATGCTAAAAATTGCCTGTGAAGTGAGGGTGGTCTTCAGACTGATGCACTGCCATGATCATAACCAACTGTCTATATGTTGTATGAACATACAGGGACAACCACATAGTTTAAAGATAAAGGGGGAAGAAGTGGATTGTTGAGTTTTCTTTGGACCTAATAGTGTTTGTGTCTCGAGTTTGGGGCTGCATCAGATGGTAGCATGCCTATCTAGCGTGCACAGTGCCCTGGGTTTGATCCCCAGCACCACCTGTATTGGTTATGGTGATGCATACTTGCGGTTCCAGCATTCAGGATGGGGAGGCAGGGTGATCAGCCAGTTCAAGGCCAGCCTATGCTATGTGAGACTGGGTCTAAATAAATAAATAAATAGCTTGAAGAAACTCATCTTGTACCCTGGTCCCAGAGAATCTGAGAAGGGGCCCAGGAGCCTATTTTATAAGCAAGCAGTCTTGGTGTTTCTGGTGTGGAAGGTCCAAGTCCCACATTTTGATATGCGTTCTTATCTCCACGCACTGCAGCTTGGCTTACTGGCATCTGTCTATTTTTAATGACTTGATCATAGAACTTTTAAATGTATCTGTGGTTTTATATTTGGCTGTCATATCTATAGCTTCCTGGTTTATATAGATAAAAAAGACTTCTATTTTCCTGAAAATATTAGATGTGAACAAGCTAGCTAATTTTAAAGAGTTTTGTCATCGCTTAAAAAAAAATGTATGAAGTATTTCTTTTGTTAAAAAAGTCCGGCCAGGCGGTGGTGTCGCACACCTTTAATCCCAGCACTCGGGAGGCAGAGGCAGGTGGATCTTTGTGAGTTTGAGGCCAACCTGGTCTACAAGAGCTAGTTCCAGGACAGGCTCCAAAGGCCACAGAGAAACCCTGTCTTGAAAAACAAAACAAAACAAAACAAAACAAAAAAAAAGTCCATTCTTCCTTCTGAATTTTAAGGGCAGATGGTATATCCTTAGGTTAGCCCAAACTACCATTAAAACACAGATGCCTCCAAAACAGAGTTTTAGGAGTTTAGGGCCATTAAGGAAAAATGCCCTTTGTGGTAAATATTTTGTTTTGGTAAATGTTTTATTACGATTGAAGGAAGGCAAGTTTTTCTAAGAACTGGTTTTGCTCCTGTGTGAGAAGTTAATCGCTGTCATATATTTTGTCCTAGTCTCGTTCCCGATAGGTTTTGGCTATCGCTTTTCTAGTATGCTCAATTTTGTGTGTTTTACATAGAGAGCGGATATAAACTGGGGAGGAAGCCCCTTATCTGAGGCACATGGTCACGTTTCCTGGAGTATGTAGTTCCAAAGTTGTCCCAGTTATAAGTGGCCCTTGAGAGGCAATGAAGAGCTAAAGTCCGAGGCTCTCACACTGAGGTTGGGGGGACCGTTCTGGGATTAGACATTCCGGAAGTGATGAGGGGGACCGTTCTGGGATTAGACATTCCGGAAGTGATGAGGGGGACCATTCTGGGATTGGACATTCTGGAAGTGATGAGGGGGACCATTCTGGGATTGGACATTCCGGAAGTGATGAGGGGGACCGTTCTGGGATTAGACATTCCGGAAGTGATGAGGGTGTTGCTAGTGCTGTGTGCAGAAAACTAACTCAGTTCTACTTTTAGGGATTACAGCATGGATTTTTTGACTTTGAGACATTTGATGTGGATGAATATGAACATTATGAGGTTTGTACACTTAATTATTTTTTTGTAGAATATAATTTCATGTTGGTTCAATTTTTTTTTAAAAAAATCAAATGCTATTACCTGTTAAATAAAAGCCATTTATCATTTAAAAAATAGTGGTCAGCTCTATCTATCTATCTATCTATCTATCTATCTATCTATCTATCTATCTATCATTTGTTTATCTATCATCTCCCTCCCTCCCTCCCTATAGATTCATACTCTTGTCAAACTTTATTGACAGTCTCTTTGTAATTTTGAAGTGTAGTTTGGTAGTGAAATTCTAAATTACCTGCACATTAAAAGTAAGGTCTCAGTTAAGGCAAAATCAGGTTCTATAAGACTTTCCATTCATTGAAATACAGTTGCTTGCACCCAGTTCCAACGCTTGGCCACTCGTTCCCATTGCGAACCCAGCTCTTTTCCCCACGGCACCATTGTGAACTCTGCCTGCACAGTGACCGATAGTGTTCAGGGATGCTTGTGTACCCTGGGGGGTGCCATACAGAAGTGCTGAGGAACACTTTGGAGTAGGAGGAGGAGAGGTCCAGCATTAATGTTTCTGTGAGCTGAGGAGCCTGTAGAATGTGAGGGGACCGACCTTGCCTGAGCATAGCTCTATCGTTTTTTTCCAGGAGAACCATCAACTCCATTACTCTCCCTAGCAGGTGAAGCTGACTTTCCTGGTTGGGCTGGTGTCCAGAGCATGTCCATTTGAATATCTTGCTTATGTGACAAATGTATCCTGTGTTTGAAGATAAACTGTTCATCTTTCATTCAAACTTGGTCTTCTGATCCCTTCATATGTGCTAATGGAGGGGGAACTTGTTGTTTACCCAAGCTCAAGACTAGAATGCCCCCCTTACCCCCATCACAGTCTTGTGAGTGTTGCATTCCCGTGACTGGTGACGGAGGATGCCTTCCATCTCATTTTGCTCTCTTCTGCCGTTTCCTTTACCCTGGGTCAGAACTCTTCTCCCAGGACTGTTAGAGTTGCTCTCTACCTGAGCACTGGTCCCTTTCTCAGGCTTCTTCCACAAGCCTAGCTGGATGATCTTAAACAGCACTCTGTCTTGTCTTGTTCTTGGCCCTGAGGTGAGCTGTGTCCCACTCTCTCATCTCTGCCAAGCTCCGACTGCCTCTGAGTCTCGCTGTCATTCCTTGCTGTCCGCAGTCCTGTTCCCATCCCTCCGAGCTGCCCACTAACTGATTCTCAAACGTCTCTGCCCTGACTGAGCTTGCTTTTTGCAGTTCTCCGCCTTCCTTACCTCCTATTCCTCAACATTTCACGTGCATTCAGTCTGTGGAGACCAGATCACCCTTCTGGAATCCCGTCACCTTAGTTTCACCGTTCACAATTTGTGCCTATTTTTCTAACATCAAGGCCATTTACATACAACTTTAATTTCCTTTCTAGTCTGCAAGTTCCCTGTAGATGGGGCATGGCTTAACGGAAAAACATATTCTGTGTTCTTGTATAGAAATCCTTAATTCAGAAACATTATGTCTAACAAAGTTAATAAGTTTATTATAATTTGTTAAAATTTGAGCCTATTGTTCAAACTGTGTCAGAGTGTGTGTGTGTGTGTGTGTGTGTGTGTGATTTTTAGTACTGGCAGAAGAATCTTTTCGTTTTAGAAAGAAAGGAAAGAAGGAAGGAAGGAAACAAACTCCAGAAAGCTAGAAATAAAGGGTAGTGCGTTTCTAATGGACAAGACTGGTTTACACATATGCATCACTTATGCAGTCACTTTAAAAAGCAATTGACCTATACTTCTTCTCTTGGAATGATTTATTTATTGGAATGATAGTGCTTATAGTTTGAGTCTTCTTTGCAAAAATAAAACAAGTCCTAAAAGACTGCTCCAGATCACACATGTATGCATGTTGCTATAATGTGAGTTGAGGTGTTTTCTCTGAGGCTAATGAAGCACATATTTTATAAACCTCTCACTCGCATAGGTGCCTCTTGAGGTTGTGTACCTAACTGGGCTCATCCCCAAAGAGGTCCAGGACCTGAATCTCTGCCCTACGCATGGAGGACATCCCATTAAATATGCTGTTAAATGCTAAAAACATTTCAATTAAAAGAGCGATTCAGGGGTGTGGGATAGAGGAAGAAAAGGAGGCCCGAACACTGTCACACAGAGGAAAAACAACACAAAGCACAAAAACCACGCTGACTTCCCTCTCCCTCTCCACATGCTGATGCTGAGACAGCTGTTGATAAACAGCACTGTGTGCTTCTCACAAAACAGCCAACCCAGCAACCGGAACCTGGTAACAATGTGGTCCTTCTGCTGTTACCTGAAATAAGAAGAACCCAGACAGTAGGCGGAGATTAATGGATTTTGGTGACTGTCTAGAAAGGTGTTTTCTTTTTCTTTTTTGTTAAATGTCTTTTTGTACATGAAAGTCTATTCCATCAGACGGAAGATCACAAATTGAAGTGTGGTGGGCAGGTGGTAGGCATTTGATAAATGTTTGCTTAATAAATAATTGAATAAAGGGCCACTTTTGTGATGCTCTGAGGCCCAGGCACTCCTTGCCAGAATGTTCCTTGCTGTTTGCAGTGCTCCAGGGAGCCTGGTCATTTGGTGAACTGTGAAATAGCCAGATTTGTGCGCTTCACTTTGTACAACAAGGCTAGTATTCCAGGAGAGGACTTGTAGATTTCAAAGTAAAACTGTACTGTTTACAGCAATTGTGAGGCTCGCTGGGAATGATCTGGGGGATATTCAGGATGTCTTTTCATAGGAACTTTTTCTTTTTATTGAAAAAAAAAAAAAGTAATCCAGGTAGTGATAGAGGGCTACACAGAGAAACCCTATCTTGAGAAATAAAAAACAAACAAAAAAATTTCCCCCCTCTCCCATCTAGCTCTACCCCTTTTCTGTCTCACATTAGAAAACAAACAGGCTTCTAAGGGATAATATAAAATAAAAGAAAAACTAACATCAGAATAGGACAGAACAAACAAACGGAGGGAAAAGAGCCCCCCAAAAGGCCTAAGAAACAGATATAGAGACCTACTGGGTTGTACAATCAGGAAGCCATAATATATACTTAAAGGACCTGTAGGGTAAAAAGAGAGAAGGAAAAAAGTACATACAAACAAAATAGAATAAAATAAAAACAGAAAATAAGATAAAATTGAGAGAGGGAGGGAGGGAGGGAGGAAAGGAAGGACCATCTACTGCTAGGCATGCAGCCTACTGTCTTAGTTAGGGTTTCATTGCTGTGAAGAGACATCATGACCATGGCAACTCTTATAAAGGAAAACATTTAATTGGGGCTGGCTTACAGTTCAGAGGCTTAGTCCATTATCATTATGGTGGGTGCCATGCAGGCGGACATGGAGCTGGAGAAGGAACTGAGAGTTCTGGCTCTGCAGGCAGCAGGAAGTGAATTGTGACACTGAGTGTCGCTTGAGCCTGCCCCCACCCCACAGTCACACTTCCTCCTAATCATGTCACTCCCTATAAAAGCTAATTTCTTTCTTTTTTTTTTTTAGACTTATTTATTTATTATATATACAATGGTCTGCCTGCATGTGTCCCTGCAGACAGAAGTTGGCACCAGATCTCATTACCAGTGGTTGTGAGCCACCATATGGTTGCTGGGAATTGAACTCAGGACCTCTGGAAGAGCAGTCAATGCTCTTAACCACTGAGCCATCTCTCCAGCCCGTAAAGCTAATTTCTTTCAGACCACCAAACCTACCCTTGGGAGTAGTTTGCTTCTCCAGTTTGCTTCTTCCTTGTAGAAAACTAAATTTTCGTTTGCAAGTGATTATCAATTGGAGATTGCTTCTGGCTTAGGAATGAGGGCTTGTATCCACTTCCTTCAGTTCTAGGAACCCATCTGGGGCAGACCCAGCAGGTCCTATGTGTGCTGCCTCAGTCTCTGAGGGTTCTTATGTGCATCAATCCTGTTGATTTAGAGGGCCTTGTTTTCTTGGCCCTCTGGCTCTTTTCATCCCCTCTGGCTCTATCACACTTTCCACTGGAGTGTTCCAAGGTCTCTTACTGTCTGCATCTTGTCTGTCTGGGTTTCTGTATGTGTTTCCTGATGATTTCTGAACGAGGCACTTTTCTATTAGTACAGCAGAATGTCATTAGGTGTCATTTTATTGCTTCTTTTTTTTTTTTTTTTTTTGTAGAACAGTAGTATTTGGCTTTCTCCTAGATCCCTGGGATATCTAGTCTCAGGTTCTTTACCACCAAAGCAATGCCAGGTATGGGTTCTGTCTTGTGAAGTGGGTCTTAAATCGAATCTGATGTTTGTTGCTTACTTCTACAGATTTGTGCCACCATTGCACTAACCTATCTTGCAGGCAGTAGACCTTTGTAGATCAAAGGTTTGTGGTTGGGCTGATGTTTACTTTTCTCCTGTGTAGCACGCAGAGTACCTTCCTGTACCAAAGATGCTAGCATAGGGGTGGAAATTATAGGTAGGCCCTGACTTGACTTCCCCGAGTTCAGTGAGTTGTGTAGGTGTTGTCTTCAGCAATGGGGCCTTCTTGTCAGTTTATCTTGGCAACAGTGTGGGTTGTTTGAGCAGGCCAACAACTCAATCAGATGCAACCCAATCCTGGTTTAGAAGCTTCACTTGGTGACAAGAGATTTTCAGATGGGGCTCCCCCCCCCATTATTTGGTGATTTAATTTAGACTGCCTTCATTTATGAGAGTCCTTCATGATTGTTCAATTTGGAAGGTTTGGAAAAAGATGCCTCAGGAATTTGGCTGTTTTCATGTGACCCACAGATGGCTCATTCTCTTCAAGGCTGAGAAATAGCACCAGACACGGCTCTTGTAAAATGCCCTCCAAATATGGTCTCTCCAGGTTCCGTGTCAGCCCGTCTGTCCTGCTGCCCATACTCACATTGCTCAATCAGGCCGAATTCTGCAGCAGTACTAGAAATATCCAGAAACCACCAAAGTCACAAGATGACAATCTGCTAGCGCTCTGAACGATCAGTGTCAAAACATGTGCACTTTCCAACAGGGCTTGTGAGGTATTCCCAATGAACCCGAGAACTAAGGCAGCAGCCACTCCTTTGAAATCTAGCTATGGATCAGCTCAGAGAGATGACATAGACCTTTTGTCCTAGGGAGAAATGGTGATGCTGAAAGAGCTCTAGTGTTCAGTTCCCACTGACTCTGTGTACCTTTGTATACATGGACAGTATGTCCTCTAGTGGTGACGCCAGTGCCGAACCTTCTGCTTTGAGGGCCTCGGTTTAGTAAATTGTCTATACACCACGTGTGTGTCAGCGTTTCCTGTATTAGTTTGGGAGGAGATTGTTCTTTCCTAACAGACCTAAACTCCATGGGTTTAATTTCTGCCCACCAGGGAGGACCCAAAGTTGGCTCCTCACTTTGTTAGTTCCCTCCGCTTTCCAGAAGGTATTCTGTGTTTGATTAAGGGTCCATGAGCAGGTGACCTCCCAGGAAAACGCAGGGGGGGATTCTCCGCTAGCAGTACCTTGTTCTTAGTCGGGCGCGCGTGGGAGGAGAAAGGAGTTTCAGCGGTGGCGTTTAGTGTGTGTGTGTGTGTGTGTGTGTGTGTGTGTGTGTGTGTGGTGGGGGTGCTCATCCCTGTCATTCACATTTATTACCTCTCTTTTGGTCCATGCAGTTTCAGAGTTGCCTTGAGTAGGTGATTAGGTTTAAAGTTCAAGATCAGCTTCAGAACTTAGCGATGAGATTGCTTTCTTTGAGCTGTTTTGTATCTGTCATTATCCCCCACCCTGATAAAACTGCCCTTTTTTGAAGAACACTTCTTTGTGAAATGGACTGTGAGATGGAGGGGCACTTTTTCCCCTCAGATTGTCGAGTTATTGGTGACTTGACCTTGTTCTCTTAGGTGCTGTCAATCTGGCCACATCTTGGCCTGGCGGTGAGAGCCGCACCTGCCTATTGTCTGCTTGAGGGCAGAGGTGCTGCTGCTGCTTCTGCAGACATAGGCCTTCTTATTGGTTTTACTACGGCGCCCAGAGGACATGATTATATTTGTTCAATGCCTAGTAAACACAGGTCACACCTGTTGGCAACTGGGGCCTCTGCTTGTCTCAGCCCCTGCCCAGGCAGCTCCATTCTGATCACTATGACGAGGAAACTTTGCTTTTCATAGAGAGTGACACCGGGACTCGGAAGGTGGCTCAATCCGAAAAATGTTTGCCCAGCACGCATAGATTTTAGATTCCCAGAACCTACACAGAAAACTGGCTCAGCGATGTGTAGTCTGTAATCCTGGCACTGAGTAGAGGGGGAGGAGAGGGTTGAGATAGGCAGCTCACTCTTTTTACGCAGCACTCTGAGAAGCCGTTCCCAGCCCTTGTTGCTCATCTCATGTAGTGTTAGATGATATTGTTTACTCTGTGTGCTTGAGGGCAGAAATGGTGCCTTATTTGCCTTTGCGTGAATAAAGCTTCCCACTAGCAGAGTAGGCACACCACAGGCATAGGTGGTGTTTAGGAAATGAAATAGACTGACTGATGAGTCAAAGAGCCTCAAAAGCAGAGTGCAGTGTATCTCAGGGCATCTTGTGTGAGCTAGTTTCAGGGGAAGCTTATCAAAACCTTTTGTTTTTTTACTTTTGAGATTATAATTTTATTACAACATTTCTCTCTTCCCTTTCCTCCCTCCAAACCCTTCTGTGTACCCCTCCCCACTCTCCTGCAAATTTCATGGCCTCTTTCGTCCCTAATTGTTATTGCATGCATCTGTGTATCTGTATATACATATATCTCTCAATATAAACTACTCAGTCCATATAATGCTACCTGTATATATGTTTTCAGGGCTGATTGTTTCGATTCATGCTCTTCCCTGGGAAAGACCATGTCTCCCATTCCATGATTTCATCAGTTGCCTGTAGTTCTTTGTGTAGTAGAGTCGAAACCTCGTGGGCTTCTCTCCATCCAGTTTGGTGTGTTCTTTGGTGTAGCACTTGTTCGGCTCACGTTAAGGCAGCTGTGTTGGTGAGACTTATGGCTATAGCTTCCGATACTGCTAGGAGACACTATCTCCCAGCAGACTACCTAGACTGAGATGTTTAATTAAGAACCCATTCTGATTATGTAGTACCCTTCCAGGGAACAGATTCACTCCACTTAGAGTATTTTTCAGTCTCACCCTCTCCCACCTGAGCTATTTTGACTTTAGACTGCTCTTTGAAATGATGTACTTTTCCCCTCCTCATCGGCTCATCTATATTGCCAGACTTTATGACTTAAAAAAATCATTGTTTGCAACATAGATCTAAGATCGGGTTCATATGTGATGCCAACTTAGTTTATTATATGGCTTGGGTATGTCAAGGCTGACCTTGTTCTTCATTACATAAGGAAACTGTTATACTGACCAGTGGTTGTTGACTCTTGATTTTTCCCCTTAGCCTATTCTGTGAGACCCGGTGAAGTTTGTTAGGTCTTCCATCTCAGGTCCACAGTAGGAGTCAGTGTGTGCTGGGGCAAGGCTGTGCTTGGGAGCGGCTCTGTAGAACAAACTGGAAAGGAGTCTGGATGCTGCTTAGTCTGTGATCTTCCCTTGTTCGTCGACTGTGGGCAGGGCGGTGTACTCCTGGCCCAGGACCAGGGTCAAGCGGGCCCCAGAGTGCAGGTGTGTGGGCATGTCCTCAACCATCTGGCGCAATTATGGAGGTACACCTCCCGTGGGGATCTGGCTATGAGAACTATTTGAAGCATGCTTCTGGAGCCATCCTGTTGTATTTATTTCTCCATTCAAAGGCCACAAGCTTAAGGAAGTCAGAGTCCTTCTTGGCTACTTCAGCTGCTGCTGGGAAGGGACCCAGGGTTTCCACATGTGCTAATAAATCACACGCATTGCCAGTTACACATCTTATTGATGAAGTCTATAAAACGGTTTAGGTTTCCCTCCCCTAGACAATCCCTCATGTGTTTTTCCTTCCTTTTAAATTATTGTCTGATTTCTTTTCTCTCCTTCCTCTCCTTTCCCTGATTTCTTTCTTTGTATTTTTTTTGTGTTTGGTTTTTGCTTTTCTGAGACCAGGTCTCACTGTAGCTCAGGTGGGCTGGAACTCATAGCAGGCCCCCTGCTTCAGCTCTCCGGGTGCTGGGATTGCAGTTACGTTCTTTCAGTAACTTCCAAACTATTTGAGATGTGGTCTCTATAACTAGTATGGTCTGATGTTCCTGCCAGAATAGGAATGTCCAAAACCTAGTAGGTCAGCTTTGGTCTTCTTCCTCAGGCCACAGATTAGCTGCCTGTGAGAACATTTTCCTTCCTTCCTTTGTAATGCGGTGGCGCTTACACTTCTCTTCTTGCCATCTCTGGTCATCTTTTCCAACCTTTAAAGTCTTTTTGTTCCCTTTGCCCATGTTGGGATTCTGCGATTATACGACCTCATGATTTCCGGTTGAACACGCTTTCTGTGTTTTGAGAACACTGGCTTTGAAGTTTCAATAACAGCGTTTTAACTTCTGTTCCCAGGCCTCATTCCTTGAGCATTTAGAATGACATCAGCAAGCATACTGGAGTTTTGTATCCTGTGGTTGAGTGTGCAGGGGTGTTCACTGGCCGGGATTGTTGGGACAAGCTCTCTCTCTTTCTCCCATCCCTCTCCCTTGCCCATGGCCTGTCTTCCCTACTGCCTGTCTCCCTCGCTCTCCTAGTCAGCCCACAGTGGACACGCCCCAGTTCTTCTACCACACTCGTTCAAAAGCAGAGCTTTAACAGTAATGTGGAGTTTGATGCTTCTCTAGAGCCAAAGAGCATGGAAACTTAATTTTAACCCAACAACTCAGATACTGATTACGCTCCCAGCTCATAAAAGGTCCAGCTTCATGGCACTGTTTGCAGTGCCAGTTGTAATGAAGCTGTGCTATTGGTGTGAACTCATTGTTTCAGAGGTTAAGAAAAATGCAAAAGCATCTTTAAGATGACTTTTTAGAAAGACATTGCAGCTGTCGTCTTAGTTCCTAAGCACTCTATCTGCCACCCTCCTGTCTGGTACCATCCTATTGGGTGGTACGCAGCAAGTTCAGCGCGGCTTTTCTGTAACGGAAGAGGGGGACAGCAGCAGTGCTCTCCTCCTGGGGTGACTGTGGGGATTCAATGAGCTACATGCTGTACTGTTTTGCAGAGTGGAGATGTAGCTCATATTTGCTATTATCATCCTTCCCAAATCAAAGCACTGAGTTTGCCTCTTACTATTTTGTGTGTAGCAACAGGTTACAGTTCCTAACATGTGTGTTCTGGGAAAGCACGCATGATAGAAGGATAGGAAATGTAATGGTAGGCTAGACTGCTGATAGTGGGAGTCTCGGCATCAGCCTGAAGGCCTTTTGGTTTTTACTGATGACTTATGGTAATGGTAAAAAAGTCCAGATATTTGGGCTGGAAAGGGTATTTGTGAATAGTACACCATAGATACAGATATATTTCTTGCAAGTGTAGAAGCGTGTTCCATTTTAAGAACAGCAACTTAGCTATTCAAGAGAAATCGTAATCTTTTGTGGGCTGGAGAATTGTATAATCCGGTCAGTTACAACATCTAGACACATCCTAGAAATCTAGTCACATTCTAGAAATATGACGTTTGTCTGCCTGGGGCTCTTCTTGTAGTGTGGATCATCTGCAGTTTTTCTAACTGGTATCCAGTGACAGCTTCACATCAGCCAGATGCTGAGCCAATGGCCTTTGTCTCACCCTCCCTTAGATGTTTCTTTACAAACTGCTGTAGGGCTGGAAAGTATCTGAAGTTTCTGTCTGATCTAGATTCTTTAAAGTTTAATTAGGAAAACAGGTTTGTGTCATTTTAAATATTCTGTTGTTAACACCTTAGCATTTCTAGAAATCACTGTGAAAGGGGCACAGATGGTAATTTTGGGACATTACCAAAGCAATCTTACGTTGTATTAGGTCAGCTAAAAGCTATAACCTTCTTACTATTTTTCTTTCAAACTTAAATCTAAGACTTAAATCCTATTGTTTATTTTACAAACCTTTCCCAGGCTGCTCAATAGAGTCCAATATCACCGAATGCTTACCATTTAAGGTCGGAAGGTTCACAAGCACAATTCTGTTGATACTATAGTGAATTTATCTTGCTGATGTACTCTAGTGGCTTTAGTCCACTGCCTCCATCCAATGACTGATTATAAAGGGTTACTGTTTAACCAAACAGATGTCTATAATCAAAATGAACAGATACTGTAACACAGTATATTCATCCGACCTCTTTAGGTCGGATACAGAAATGGTGAAGACAGATAGCCACTGCTTTCTACTGTTGATAAGGGATTGCTTTTGTCTGTTGGTAATTGAAGCCTGTGCTTATTCTTGAATATTTACAGTGTATTAAGCTTACCCATTACTCAAGAGGCATATTGAATCTTTCACTTAGACTATTTGATTTAAACAAGAAACTGTTTAATTTCTTAGTGGATAGTTATACATTTGATTCTTTATTGCAATTGTTACAAAGAGATAGCTACACATGTGCTTATGTCTGTAAGGTCTTAGGGTCTTATGAAGAGAGTATGTTTATTATGATTAGGTTACTACAGTGGATACATTTTCAAGATGCCTTGTAAAGTTTCTTTTATATCTTTTATGATTGGAAAGATTTTAGGAATAGGAATTAGCCAGCCATGTTTTGTCGTGGAGATGGTAATGGATCACACAAACGAAGCAGTTCCTCTGATCTCCTTGACGTTCAAACGCATTTGATACATGTTTATTTTGTACTTGCTGAAGAGTACAAGCTCTGGCTCAGACTAACATGGATGCCCTCACATAAACCAGAGGAAGAGTTCTTTACTTGGAAACCATTGCTTCCCTGATGAAGGTGGAGACTTGGGGCTAGGGATGGAGTGATTTGTGTGCAGGTGTGGATATTTATAATGCATTACACAGAAGTCTCCCTGTCACCCGCAAAGCCTTGGGTATAACTCATCCCTGTTCCACACCTAATGGGTTAATAGCACAAGGAAGGGAAGAGAAAGGGAGGGGGTACTGGAACTAGGCAAGGTGACCCATTTTCTTGGTCTTTAGGCCTTTTCTAACCATCACTTTGAGTATGGAGACCAAAGGCTAATGGTAACCAATCACTCAGCCTACAGATACATTTCACTTGGCTCCACAGGAGTTACAAAGCTTATCGAAAGTTAACCAATGTTTCAAAGAAAGATTTCATTGAAAAAATCTAGTTGGAAGATCAGACCCAGTAAATCAGCTTACCAGGGCGGTTAGCCAGAGCTAGAAGCGGCTGTCTTATTGCCAGCCTTTGTTTGGGTTTAGCGCCCCCTGCAGGAGACATCGGCTCAGCGGTTTCTAGTGTACTCAGAGGCAGTGGTTCGCAGTGGTTCCCTATGGGTCATGACCCCTTCGCGGGGGCGGGGGGGGTTCCAAGCGACCCTTTTACAGGCATCGCTTAAGACCACTGGAAAACACAAATATTTATATTATGACTCATAAGAGTTGCAAAATTACAGTAATGAAATAGTAACGAAAATAATTTTATGGTTGGAAGTCCCTACAACATGAGGAACTGTCACCACGATGTGGGTGGGGTCTCGGTACTAGGAAGGCTGAGAACCACCCCTCGAAGGTAAATGTGCTTCATTCCCCCTTCCTGACAGTCTTTAAATCAACATCAGAAGTAGACATCAGCTCCACTCAACAACAAAAACAACCAGGAAAAAAAAGGGAATGTGTTTATTGTGAATTATTATTTAAAGCTTCCTTACTATGGTCATGAGAGGGCTTAGATTTCTCGTTTTCTCTTACCTCAGCCTATATTTTTTTTTTACTTTTGCTGGAATAAACACTGTTCTTATTTCATAGTAGACCTTCCAGGAGACATAGCTTTTTCAGACACTAAATATTTCATCGTTTGGGTAGAATGCAGGAACTTTATAAATACTGTTTAGTAAAACAAGTGCTCCTTTGAACTTCCGTCAGCTTGTCTTCGCTCAAGTCCCGTTGATCTAGTCCTGATAGTGTGATAAGTGTTTTTATTTGTAAAGACTGCCTAAGTTGCATAAAAATTGTAAACTATTTTCTTTTCTTTTTCCACAAAATTCTGCCAGCGAGTTGAAAATGGGGACTTCAACTGGATTGTTCCAGGGAAATTTTTAGCATTTAGTGGACCACATCCTAAAAGCAAAATTGAAAATGGTAGGTTGTGTTCTCCTTTACCACCTAAACATTTATTTTAGTTCAATTTCTTTACTTACTTTATTTCTGAATCTGTTCTTTTCCTTTGCCAGCTAATATCTTTTAAGGAATATTTGTTCATAAGTTTCAAAATTAAATGGTGTATTAAATGCTAAACTTATAGTATGTGGCTCTACAACCCTGTTTTATTTTATTTTTTAAAAGCAGATTTTTAAAAAAAGATTTATTAATTATGTAAACAGTGTTCTGCCTGCATGTGAACAGAAGAGGGCGCCAGATCTCATTATAGATGGTTGTGAGCCACCATGTGGTTGCTGGGAATTGAACTCAGGACCTCTGGAAGAGCAGTCAGTGCTCTTAACCTCTGAACCAAATCTCCAGCCTGCAGATTTATTTTTTTATGTGCATGTGTGCATGATTATGTGCATGCGTGCTTGTGTGTGTGAGCGTGTGTGCGTGTGTGTGCGTCCATGAGAGAGAGAGAGAGAGAGAGAGAGAGAGCGAGAGAGAGCGCTGTCCCATTTAGGGTTGAGCCCTCAACTCATTTTCAGCTTCTGACTGAATTTATGAATCTCTGCACTGACTGCTGCCCACAGCTTCTCTGTCTGTGGTTGAGGGCAGCACTAGTTTACGGGCTTGAACAAATGTTTAGAAGGCAGTTTGGCAAAGCTGTTCAGTTAGCAAAATGACAGCAGTGGATATCTACCCCCCTCACGCCTCCCAGAGCCTATGACCGCCCCGGTTATAGGCTTTTGACCGGGTGTATAGTTCCAGGCCTGGATTCCCTCCTGTGGAATAGACCTGAAATTCACGCAGAAAGCTGCTGGCTGCCCCCGTAGAGTCAGGTGCGGTTGAACACACAGTGGACACATCCTTGCCTGACAGGTTGGTCCTGTAACCTGTAGGGTCCACAGCTGGGTAAGGCGGTTGATACCTTTTCTTCCTCAGGAGCCTGCATCTTCTGATGTTCTGCAGGTTAGCTAGCAGAGAGGGAGTTTTCAGGTCAGCTCCAGTTTGATTTTCCTGTGTCCTTCACCCAAAGTAGATTGTGTCATCAGCAATAGGGTCTTACGATCCAGGTATGGTGGACAGCTAAGGAAAAACTGTGACTTCAAAAATAATGATCGAATAGCTGTTGCTGGGAGGAAGCAAAAGGAAGCCGTATAATCATGGGATCCAGTCAGAAGGCCTTGTGTGAGTCTTCAGGGTATGTTTGTATGAGCAAAGGGCAACTAGGGCATCCATCGAACCACCTTAATTCACGCTGTTTTGGGAGTGGGGAAAGAGCAGGTCTTTTTTTTTTTTTAAACAAGTTTGAATCAATGAATTATAACTAGAGAATGAAACACATATTTTGGATTTTAGATTTCAAAAAATTTCTTTTAATGGACAATGCTACACACGCACACACACACACACACACACACACACACACCCACACACACACCCGCACACACACACACCCGCACACTCTCGAGGGTTGGAGGATAGCTTCAGACAGAGAATCCTGGAAATTTGAAGTCTTTGTAGGGAGGCTGAAGCCTGGCTCGCTATCCCTTACTGGTTTTGGGACCTGCAGTGAGCTTCCTAACTCCTAACTTCTCCGAGCATCGGTTCCCTTGTGTAGCCCAGTGAGGGCAATTGATGCTCACCTAGGCATCTAGTGAGGATTAGAGATACCAGATCAAGGTGTCAGGTCTGTTAGTTGCTACACAATTATATTTTTTATCACTGGTGAGCTAACCAGCGTATTATAATACACGGAGTAGTCGTTTAAGCCAGCTTTTCTTCACTTTCCCACCCTTAGAGCAAGTGCTGGGAAGAGATGAATTGAAGTCTCTTTTAGCTCTGAAATTGTTTGGTTAGCCTGCTCTTTTACGCCTCTGGGTCCTGAGCCTCTCTGATGCCATGTTGCCATCTAGTGGCGAGATGGAGTAAGGGTTGGGTGAGCCACCCATCAGCCCTGGGTAGACTGATAGGTCCCAGGAAACCACATTGCTAAAAAACTAGTTCCTCACAGCAAGTGTCCGAACACGATGATAACACTGCCACACACTAGTTGAGAAATCATAGGATATTTGATTATTTCTTGACTTTAATTAATTCAAAGTAATTTTTAAGAGTTTCTTTAGTTTGTTTTTTTAAAGAAAACACCCATCCTATTCTCTTACTTGGAAGTAAGCTGAGCCTTACCTGAAATAAGCACCGGCCCAGGTACTGGAATCTGAGTGAGAGGATTTAAGCGCTGCCTAGCTACGTGAGCATGGCCCAGTAAGCCACCAGGCATTAGTTATTCTGGAATGGTGGGGCTTACTGAAGTAATCCATATGGAGACTTGGAGTCCCTCTCTTAGCCATTCTTTGTATGGTACAAAAGCTTTTATTTCCTCACGACAATCCTTTGCCCTGAGCGTGTTGTTGGGAAATTATCTTACCAAGGAAACCAATAGGGAAACAGATTTGATTTCCATAAGTAGAAAAGCATGTGTTTTCTCTCTCTGTGTATAAATTACTGTGTCCACACAGGAGATAAGTAAGCTTCCTGTAGCCTGTCCACTCAAATGTAGTTAGGCTGGGATTAGTAAATCCTGCCTTCCAGTTCTGCTTCCATATTTTGTTGATCATAGCCAAGTTCACCAGATATTGCCCCTCCTTGCAGGCAGTAGAACCAGTTATGAAGAATGAACTAAAATGACGTCTATTGGCCTATGTGGGGTAGCTCACAAATGCCAAGAGAAGGCCGGAGAACTAGAAAATAGGGAGTGGCCAGAAGAAATAGTATATCTTCAGGGTTCATGTAGAGGAACGGGAGCCAAGCCTGGGAACTCCAGCCAGAAGAAATTTTTATTCACGCATTTAAAATTTTTAAAAATTAGCATACATGATATTAGATATCATTATGGTATTTTTGAAAGAAGTACGTTTGAGTAGAGTTGCTTCCCTACCATCCTTCCTACTGCCCCTATACCCCAACTTTCCACTATCTCACCTGCTCCCCTATACCCCAACTTTCCACTATCTCACTTGCTGCCCAATACCCCATTCCACCATCATCTCACCTGCTGCCCCATACCCCAGTCCTCCATCATCTCACGTGCTGCTCTATACCCCAGCCCTCCATCATCTCACCTGCTGCCCCATACCCCACCCTCCATCATCTC
>PVIU01022005.1:0-30315 GCA_004026605.1 Ondatra zibethicus | reverse complement strand
GGATGGGATGGGGTGGGTGGGATGAGATGGAGTGAGATGAGATGGGATGGGATGGGATGAGATGGGATGGGATGGGATGAGATGGGATGGGATGGGATAGGATGGGATGGGGTGGGATAGAATACAATGGGTCTTGTGGAAGTAGGTCTCTAGAATCAAACCTTTGATGGTTATTGCCAGTCCCTCAGTTCTTGGAGCTCTGTGAGGTCTGGTTTGCCGTAATGTGAGGAGGCTCTGCCAGAAGCTACTCCACCATGGACTCCACTGTGCCTTCTCTACCATGTTGGGCTGAGACCCTCAGAAATCATGAGCCAAAATAAATCTTTCCTCCCACATATCACTCCTTTGAGATATTTATAGTGGTAACAGAAAAGTGATTTTCACTCTAGACATGTTCTGTTCTGGGTTCAGCAGTTGGAGCTTGATGATACACATCTACCTGAAAGTAACTCCAAATTCCTGTGTAATCTGAATTAGCTGCTCACTTCTGGAGGTTCCACTTTGGTTGAGAACTGTCTAGCCTTAGGAAAACACTGGGTAAAAGTGATTCAGACAACACCGTTTGACCTGCAGATGTAGAGGCTGGAGTGGTAAAAGCTGTCAGACAAGGATTCCCATACCCATGAGGCTCAGAAAGGGCAAGGAGAGCATCTACCCACAGTCTTAGAGGAAGCACTGCCCTGATCAAGTCTTGATGTCAGACTTCTATTTTCCAGAACTGTGAGAGAATATACTTCATGTGTGTATCTCATTGTATTCTTACAATACCCTTACCCTTACCTAACCTTTCTGCACATCATAGTTGCCCTTCTGTTTTCATGTCATGCATATGTGTGTGCATGTATATATATGTGTGTGTGTGTGTTTATATATAATGCCATGCATATGTGTGTATGTAAATATTTATGTCATGCCTATATGTACACACACACACATTCCATCTATGAGGGGAGAATCCCCCAGTATTATCTTCCCTTTAGACCCATCCCTTCTCCACTCTACTGTCCATTCATGAACCTAGATTCTACATTCGAGAGAAAACAACATTTATCCACCTTATTTCTTCATCGCTGAATGAAACCCCATTGTGAGCATGCTCACACACACGCACACGCACACACACAAAATCTTTTATCAATCAATTGTTGAACATCTAGGCTGGTTCAGTCTCTTAGCTACTGCGAACGGTGCAACAATAACTCTGCATTTGCAGGTGTTTCTGCAGTGTATTCATTTAGAAGCCTTGGGGTATGTGCTCAGGAGTGGCACAGCTGGGTCATTTGGTTTCAGTTTTTTGAGGAGTCTATATACTGACTGCCAGAATAGCACAGGTTTATATTCCCACCAGCATGGTGTAAGGCTTCCTTGTTCCTCACATCCTCACCAGTACTGGTTATCATTTTTTCTTGATTCTATCACCATTCTGACTGGGGTGAGACGGATCTCAACCTAGTAGTTTTCATTCTTTTGGTGGTTCATGCTGTTGTGGTGACCCCCAACGTCAAAATTACTTCATTGCTCCTCATTACTGTAGTTTTGCTACTATTATGAACCATAACATAAATCTATGACATGAAGGATATGCAAACCCTGTGACAGGGTCATTCAGCCCCTAAAGGGGCCGCAAGTCCCATGGGTTGAGAACCACTGCCTTACAGAGTCACCAGGAGACACACGACTTCTTACACAATGGGAGACACTTTGTTTTGAAAGCAGCCAAGCCTCTAGATGCCCAGCAAGCTGCCAATTTCCTCTCGAGGAATTTGAGAAAGTTCTGATAAAGATTGGGCAGCTCCATCTCCCAAAGGACTCCCTCAACTCCACATGTAGTCTTTGACGGAAGTTGCCCTTGGCTGTGGCATTCTTTTGAGACAGTTCCCTATAAAAATGAATGAACTAAGTCATGAACTCCGAGATATCATTCACATTGCTTCCTCAGAGGTTTGACAGTTATGAGCATGCCACAAACCTTACCATGTGCTTATATTTCTAAAATCGTATTTATTATTACAGGGGAGGGAGCCATGTGCATTGTTCCACAGCGCATGTGTGGAGTCTAGAGGAGACCGTGGAGTCAGTGCTCTCCTTCTGCTTTTATATGGATTCTGGGAACCGAACTCACATCCTCAGGCTTGAACGGCAATCACTTTACCTCTGAGCCATCTCTCCGGCCCTCCCATGTGTTTTTACAACAGAAAAAGTACTCAGTAAAAATACTGATTTGTAATCTGAAGATTCTAAAATGTACTTGTTATTTTAGTATTATGGGATGACTACTCTTTTTATTCACCAGGGAAATATTTGCTTCTATGAGCACATTCTATAGGTATATGAAATGACCGTTTCATGTATCCTGTACTGTTCCTAGAAGTCTGAATGATTCCAGGAGAACTTTAGACTTAGGAATGACCATGGGGATCTTCTGACCTACACTTTGATTTTGCAGATGAGAAAGCCAGAGCAAGGACATATTAGAGACATGATCAAAGACCCGCAGTAATTAAGTGAGGGTCTAGGTTATAACTCCTGTCATCCAGGTCACCTGAAACCCAACTAGGAGCCCAGCAATATAATCATCTGTCCAGTAGAGAAAGGGGACAGTTGGTGATGCCAGAGAACAGAGCCTAGAGAAATGGGCTTGACTGTTGAATTGCACAGTACACAAAAGGCTTCTAGCATGACGTGGGACGCATAATAAGCACCTGGCAAATGAACTGCATCTCTTCTGCTACTGCTGCTGTTGAATTCAGAGGTTCAGTGTGGATCAGTGCAAAGCACAGTGAGTTTTCAAATCAGGTGCAGCTGCCTCGAATGGGATGTTCCCCTTGCTGGCTTCTGTTACCCTGGCAACTCATTCTGTCCCTACTGCTGGTCCCCCATCCCACAGGCAAAATGGAAACCAAAATGAGATATGGCGTGTAAACTATCACATGAGTTGGGTTGCTTGTTAACATGAACAACTATAGCCTGTTGTTTCCTATCTATGAAGACCTTCCTCCTAATGTTAATACTCATCCAGATAAGGTAGACCAGTAGGCTCACTCAGATCTATCTCAGTATGCCATACTGTATCTATTGCCTATCCTTAGGCTCCTTCCCTCTGCTTTCTAGGTATTGATGAAACTCCCTTTACAGAAATTTGCTTGTGATGGACCAACCGGACTCCATTTTAAGATTAAAAGCCATCTTATTATGCAGTCAAAATAAGTTCATTACTGTTGCCTATAAAACTTGGATTTGACCATTCTCTGGAATTTGACGCATTCCCCACCTTATTCCCCATCTGCTGTCCTGATAAGACATTCTGACAAACAATTTTGAAATGTTCTGCCAAGTTCCTACATAACAAAAAGCCCTGGGAAACCCTCTAGCCTTGCAGGGTTTTTGACTATATAAGCCTCACTTTTTCCTATGCTCAGTGCTATTTTCTCAAAGTCTGATTTAGAGAGATGGTCCTATCTGACAGAGAATAAAGCTTGCTTAATTTGACCAAAGAATTTGGATAACGGTCTTTACTTGTTCAAGAGGATTAAAACTTGTATCTCCCCTTCCTTATAATTCCCCCTTTGTCCCTCCCTGCTCTCTCCATTCTCTTAGATACTTCATGCTGACTTTCTAAGGTAAAGACTGTCTACTTAGGTAAGATAAACATATCTAACCAACTTGGCATTCCCAAGTAGTGACTGTAGAATAAGAGCCTCTGGGATGCCCTATGAAAGGTCAAAGAACATTGGGAAATGCTACAGACTAAATCCTGTGGTCAATAAGGCCAATTTGGAACCCGACCCTCAGACTCTTTCTTACACTGAGCATTTCTTTTTCCAGTACCTGTCACTCAACCTGAGGCTCTTCCCCAACCTGTAGCACACCCTGGCAGCCTCCGCACAGGTACAGGGGCACCTGTCCTACAGACAATAGTCCTAATCAACGGCAGGTGGGAGCTGGTGGTTGTATCCACTTCCTTGTCTGCAGTGGGCTAGCTCTGAGGGAGATGGTATACAGGTTCCCAGACACCCAGGCAAGAGAGAACCCCAACCGCCCATCGATAACTTGCTCACCCATGCTTCCTCCCCTGGAGTTTTCCCCCTTCCTGTCCCCCCCACCCACCCATCTCACCAGTCATCCCTTTCTGGATCATATTTAAAATAAATCACTTGCCTCAGGATCTTCTTGGAGATTCCTCACATACATCAGAGATATTAAAGATTAGAAAGCCTTCAGGAAATAAACATATCATGTACCAGCTTCTGTACTAGAAAACAAAGCTCTGGGATGAGAGAAGTGGATCCCTAGGCCATGTCTTCAGGCTCTATGGTATGTGTGATGGGAAGTAACGAATCAAATCAAGTTATTAATTGTCCCTTTTGCTATCAAGAGTTGACTAAATTTCATGGCTAAAGAGTACAGCAATGAGATAGGGAGGAAATTCAGGGGGAAAAAAAACTGCTTCTACAATTGCTCAGGTGAAAAATACAAAAAGCATCTTTAGTTCCCTTTCCGAGTAGTCTCAATCAAACTTTCAGGTGGCTTGGAGAAAAAATGGTCAATACGGACCAGAGTTTTAAAAAGTTAAGCCTCACATCAAACTATAAAATTCATTCATACATAGATTTAGAAAGCGTTAGAAAAAAAAACATTGGCTTCCAAAATAGAGACATACTCATGGGGACATTTCTAAATGTGCTTCTGCTTCACCTTAGCATCCAGGTAGAAAGCCTCTGAGGGGACATGGGAAGAAGTTGTCCGGGGAGGTGAGACTTGAGAAGACAATGAGGGGAAGGTCATGGGGAACCCAGTACATTCTGGGAAAAAACTCACCCACACGCGTGCTTTCTTCCCAGCTTGGAAAATACTTGATGCTTTCCTTTGCATTCACCATCTTCTTCAGGGTCTCTGTTTTAGCAATTGAGACACGGAATATCTTAAAATGCACTTCCTCGGCTCAACCTGAAAAGACTCTACTTTAAAAAAATAAATAAATAGCCTTGCTGTTCTGAAAATCTTTTGTCACATAAGATATTAAAACGTGAGATACAAAGCAAGAAAGAGACATTGAAAATGGCTTTTAGGGCCACATTCTCTGTATCAAAAGGAAGAGCAAAAATTCACAAGGGGGTGGAAAACAGGAACGCAAACACGAGCTGGGTGTCTCTGACATTTCTGTCTTCATCAGGGGGGATTCTGTCAAGTGGCAACTCAGATTCCTCATCCGTAATCTGAAACAAATGGCAGTTAGTCACCCCCCAAGTTCACATTTGGGTCACCCATACCCACAATGCCCTCAGCATATGGCTGCCATTAATGCTTTGTTGCTGCTGCAGTCCTCACGATCAAGAGCCCCACGTGAATATCAGAGGTTAATCAGGGCTTTGGTCCTCTCGGCTTTCTCAGAGAAAGAGATCCTATCACAGAGTCCCTGCACTGGTGGAGCACAGAAATAGAAATACCAGCATGTTGAATTGCGTGCGATTGTCCTCTATAAAAAGTTATTCATTACACTAAAACACTGGTATTGCTTAAACAAGTTAAATCTGAAAGCCTCTCAATTGGACTACTTAGCATGACAGAAAAAGTGGAGGTGGGGGGAAAGGGCCGTTTTGAAAACCAGCTTCCTAAAGCGCTTGCATTTCATAATGGCTCTAAGGGCATTCTGCATATAAATATTTTAAAAGTGGCAGTGTTTATTCATCGGCAAGAAAGTGTTCTCATCTCTCAAGAACAATCAAAACATAATCCTCGAATCACAGGCATAAATAAGAATGACTGGCAATAATAACGAACAAGGCGTTCTTTCATCGCCTAGCAGAGCTGGAGAAACACATCTGACTTTGGGGAAAGAGGAGAATGTATTTTCTTTGGCGATGCAATGAAAGAATAGGATCAAAACCGTTTTATTTTCATCTTCAGGATTACTTCCTTGAGAATTATAAGACAATATATATATATATATATATATATATATATATATATATATATATACCCCCCAACATCAACAACATAACAAATAAAAATGGTTTTTTCCTCCGTGGGCTGCAAGGAATTCGATTATCATGTATTTGTATCTGAGAAGAACATCTGGGGGACTCTGCGGTTGGATGTTCTTTAGCAAAAAGAATAAAATTAAGTATCCAGGGTCACACTTTTTTTTTTTACTGTATTCCCTGTCATTCTCCTTTCTTAACCCTTTCTCAGCAGAGAGGTCACCACTATCAATGGATAATATATTTGTCATTTTGCCCAAGAAATGACGATCAGTTCTCAGGTTTTATTTGGATTTAAACAGCAAGATCTTTAAGAAGAAACAGTTTTGTTGTTGTTGTTTTAATAGAGATAGTGGCCAAAAGGGGAGGGGTACATTAAACATCAAAAGATCCCAGTGTAGTTCCTGTCCACTAACTGCAGGTAGATGTATAACTAAGAAGAGGTCCCTTAGATTCCGTTATTTCCATTGTCTGAACTCTCAAATGGTCTGGAAAGCCTCAGGCCTCTTTATTTTACTAGATAGCCACGAGACAGTGGGCTAACGACAATAAACACTCAAAGCAAGAAGAACCACGGTGCACGTATGTGATTTCCATCTGTTAAATTAAAGAATGAACTGGACCTGGTGGTGCAGACATGTGATCACAGAGAGCGGGGAGGCTGTGAGTTCTAGGACTGTATTGAGTGCTTTGAAATATGATGATGGGAGACACACCTTAGCTGGTACGGTGCTCACACCTGTAAGCATAGCCCTTGGGAAGTGAAGACAGAAGATCGGGGCTTCAAAGTCATCTTCATAGCAAGTGTGAGGCCAGTGTGAACCAAAACAAACAAGAGAGGGGCCAGGGAGATGGTAAAATGGCTGCCGTGCAGGCATGAGGCCTTGGGTCCACTCATGTAAAAACTTGGCACCTACCTGTAATCCCAACTCTGGGAGGATTCCAGGAAGACTCCCTGAGCTTGCTGGCCAGCTGGTCTAGCCGAGCAGTAAGGCCAGGTTCAGTGAGGGGCTGTCTCTAAAGATAAAGAAGAGAGCCATAGAAGATATCTGACATTGACTTTTGGTCTCTGCGTGCGCGCGCGCACGCACGCACGCACGCACGCACGCACGCACGCACACAGACACACACAGACACACACACAAAGGCATATTTTGCTTTATAACAGAGAAGACAGTTGACAAAAATGTCAATGAAATGTAGTGAAGATACAGGCTAGTGGGAGCTTTGAACACCAAGATCTAACTCAGGCTAAAGTGAAGAAAGGCTCCGGAGGAAGCTGATAATTAGCTGGGCAACCGAGAAAAAAATGTTTTAAGGAGAGAATCTACCTTCCCCAGACCTCTGTCTCGCCAAGGTCTGCAGTCCATGTGGGGAGAATGAACACACAGGAACTGGCCCATTGAGCCCTTACCTGCAGCTACTTTTTAAGATGGAATTTATTTGAAAAGCATAGAAACTACTTGATTTTTTTTTTAACACATCTACTTGGTTTGGCTAACGAATTCCAGTTTGTCAGTCCCAGTCTGGGTGTTACTTTGAATGGATTCTGTAGACGTGATGAAAGTTCATAGTCACTTGACTTTACGGAAACGGCTGCCCTGATACAGTCCCTGGAAGGGTCTTTAAAACAGAGGCAAGGCTACGGTGGGGAGAGCCTGCTGTGACTGAAGCTTCTACTGTTAGGATTCTTTCCTACATTTTTGCATGCCAGTTCCAACAAGAAGGACAAGCATAGCAGAATGAAGGGGTCCAAAGGCACAGTGCAGTCGGCTGAGGAGCAGAAACTGAAGCAGCAGAGTCAGGAAACGCGATAAGCATCCCTTTAAGAAACTTAGGAACAATAAAGGGAAAAGGGGAAAAATCAGGAAGGAGGAGGAGTCAAAGTCACATATCTTCAAAAGATGTGGGAAATAAATATTGCTCAGTGCTGACCAGGGCAGTGTATCGGGGTTTTCCAATAGAATAAATATATCACAAAAGGGATTTACAAACTGGCTTATACAGTTGCTCATCAGTGACTGCCTGCATGCTGGAGAGGTTGCGACTCTAAAAACTGTACAGCAATCATAATCATCAAAGGCCTGGAAGGTTCCTGGAGAGCTGGTCTTTGCCCACATTGGAAACCCTGTGAAGACGTTTGCCGATGTGAACAGAGACTGGCAGCAGCGGCAGACAAAGCAGAATAGACACATTCATCAGCAAGAAGCCAAGGAGGGCTTTCAAAACGACCCTGTTTTCCCTGAGGCCTTTTCAGTGCTAAGTCAGTGCAGGAAAGTGCCTCTCGCCTTGAGGGAGGGTCCTCTCTCTCAGTCAGTCCTCCCCAGAAATGCCTGCCCAGAGGCGGTTCTCTAAGTTGATTCTGGAACTATGGCATTGACAAGGTTAACCATTACAGGCAGGGTCTGTGCTGCTTGCAAAAGAACCGAGAACAAGAGCAGGATGGAGGGCAAGTTCTTTCCCTCTGAAGCAGGGAGATGAGGGAACAAGGGCATTCCTAAGCATGGTCAGGAACTCTCCTTTGTCTAACTTTACTGTGAAGTAGGATGCACCCTATGGGGCATAGGTGGGCCGGAGAATGAGTGTGGAAGAAAGGCTGTTAAACTGAAAACTGCACCATACAGAATAGAATCTAGAGTTGCCCAAGAAAGCAGAGCAAGAATTGAGAGGATGCGTTGAGATTCTCCCCCGTGGGGGGTGGTGACAATAAAATGATGGTGACATAAAGCTACTGAGCAGAAAATGGGCATGGTGCCAACCCACCCTCTAAATTCCTATCTCTATACTCACAGGTTAGGGTGGCTTTCAGACCTCCTCAGAGGAGTTCCTCTGGAGAGAAGCTGGTCTTTAGGATGACAGTTAACACAGAAACTCAAAACCAGTTGAAGCGCAGAGAATGAGTCCCACAAGTGGGGCATCTGTATCGCTAGCCCCACAAGGCTTGAGCCCATTGCAGCACACGAGGCAGAAAGGTTGTAAGAGTCAGTGGTCAATTAGGACATGGCAGGACTCCCGCAGGCCTAAACTCACAGCTGCTGTGGTCACCTGCTCACGTCCAAGCCAGCCAGCATTGCAGGATGGAAGGGTGGGAGGGGAGGGCCTGAGGAGCTGTGGACAGTTAATGACTTCTGGGAGAGAGAGGGTCAATTTTCTTTAAGGATGTAGCCCTTGGTAAGCTGACGGTGTTCCAGGGGAGAGTCCCACATCAAGGAGTGTACAGACAGCAGACAGTGGACTCAGTGGGTTATTAAACTAATGCTGGGCAGTGGTGGCGCACGCCTTCAATCCTAGCACTCGGGAGGCAGAGGCAGGTGGATCTCTGTGAGTTCGAGGCCAGCCTGGTCTACAAGAGCTAGTTCCAGGAAAGCCACCAAAGCTACAATGAGAAACCTGATTTTGAAAAAGAAAGGGGGGGGGAAGAAAGGAAGGAAGGAAGGAAGGAAGGAAGGAAGGAAGGAAGGAAGGAAGGAAGGAAAAAGACAGAAAGAAAGAGAAAGCAAAAGGAAACTCACAGGATATGAAGTTGGGAAAGTAAGAGTTGGACTCATTTGGGAGGAGCTGGGATGAGGAATGATGAATGAATATGATCAAAATGTTTTGAACACATTTTATAATTAATAAAAACATTATATTAATACATAAATGACTGCTGAGCTGAGTATCTGTCTGAAGCAGGACTGAAAACCTGGATGAAGGTGACCAAGTGGGTTCATCTAGCTTTGGGAATTTGCCAGACAGATGCAAGGGAAAGAAAACGGACTCCCGAGTTTGGATCCTTGACAATGATAATAACGTGTTGGGAAACAGAGAGCGAAGAGAAATGGGGTGGCGGTGCTCCAGGGACAGAAAGGAGAGAAAGCAGGAGACCCAAGTGACCAAGAAATGGGGTGGCTGATTCCCAAACTGTAGGGGTTCGGGTGGCATCCCAGTTGATCTCAGACTTTATCAAAGAGGGCTTACTTTTGTAAGTGCCTCCCAAGAGTCCCTTCACCTAGAAGGGAGAGATGATCAACAGCTAACATGCTAACATTACTGGGAGTTTGATAAGTTCTTAGCACTGTGCCGAGCAATTTCTGGGCATTATTTTCCTTTAAAACCTACAGTTGTCTGTTAAGTGCAAAAACGTCACTGTGATCACTGAGGGTGGGGACTGAAGAAGATTCCAGAAAAATGGCCTGAAACAAAGAGGGAGGAGATGGGCGCTTCCAAGAGAAAGCAGTGTCATCAAAAAAGACCCACATTCTTATTAAACGAGACAGTAACTTGGAAGAAGTTGAGACCTGAGCAGGGGTCTTAGTTAGAGTTTCTATTGCTGGGGTTTTAAAATACCAGGACAGAAAGTAACATGGGTTGGGGGTGGATTATTTCATTTTACAGCTCATAGCCCACCATCCAGGGAATTCAGCACAGGAACTCAAAGCAGAAACCAGGAGGAGGGATCTGATACAGAGACCATGAAGGAGCACTGCTTACTGGCTTGCTTCCCATGGCTTACTTGGTCTGCTTTCTTACAGATCTCTGGATAGTGAGCTGGGATGTAGCACGATTAATAAAAACCCAGAGACAGATTTTGGGGTTCAGCCTGAACATCAGAAAATCAAAACAGCCAGTAACTAGCTCTCGCCTCTACCCCAGTCTGAAATGGTGATCCTGCCTCCAGGAATCTCAGAATGAGATGGCATCTGAGAGCTGTCTCTTTCAGTCTTACGTTCCTCTCAAGGGCTGAGATTAAGTGTCCACCACTGGGATTAAAGGCGTGCACCGTTACCGCCCAGTTTCCATGGCAAACTAGTGTGGCTACTGGGATTAAAGATGTGTGTCACCACTACCTGGTCTGTAAGGCTGACCAGTGGGGCTGTCTTACTCTCTGATCTTCAGATAAGCTTTATTTATTAAAATACAAATGAAATATCATTACCCTGGCCCTTCTTACAGCAATCATTAATCAATAAAATGCTCTACAGAGTTGCTTACACACTAAACATGAGTTATAGCTATCTCTCTCTCTGTGTATATATATATATACACACACACACACACACACACACACACACACACACACACACACACACATACACACACACACTGAGGGACATTCTGGAAAGGTTCAGGGCATTCTGAGAAGGCTATGAATGCAGAAATGAAGGACATGGGAGGAAGTCTAGGACTGTTTGAGCCCATGACCAAGGAGCAGTTGAGTATGCTTTGGTCCCTCGAAAGTAAAATGTCCCCATGGTGTCTGTCTTGTACCCTTTCTTGTATGAACATATTAGCTTGCATTCTTTATAGACAGTTTCTCTTCTCCATCAGAAGTGTGTCTGCACAGCTGAGTTTCCCTAGTCCCTTACTTTGATGCAAGGGACCCGAAGGGGACCATTTCCAGTTTCTTCGTCACACCGCCCCAAGTACTGACTTCTACTCCCGAATATTTTAGCTCTCTGCCTGGCCTCTAATTTCTTTTAACAACCCTATGGGAAGAAATATCTCAGAAGTTTCACTTTTCTTCAACTTGAGGTGGATAATATGGGCCTTCAGAAGTTTACCTGATCATATTTGAAGCCCCAGTGTACATTTTTCCATCTTAGGCAATTCATTTTAGGCTTGTGTTAATTTAGGGCAAGGTCCTGGCTCTGTGTGCATGGATTATTGATGAAATCCTATTAAATCCGATCTGAGGGCAACAAGCACATTAATTGGAACACAGTTGCAGTGTTATTTTGTACACAATGGAGTACTGAACTGCTTTTGCATATGGCTGTAGCTAAGATTTTATAACGCCCCAGACATAATCCCCCACCTGATTTTACAAGGGATGCTCTCCTAAATCACATGTGGAAAATTATCTAAACTCCTAGGGGAAATTATTATTTTGCTCTTCACAAAATAGACTTCAAATTAGGCTAGATGCCATGCTATATTCATTTTTTAGGCTACAAAAAATGTACTCCATCTAGAAGAACCTACATATGTAGTCACCTTAGCTTCCATAGGTTATTTCCTAAAGATAGGATTTAAAACATTCTGTTAATGTTTTTCTATTTATAAATGTCCTGTTCTCTTTCCTCCTTTAAGGAATTTTTATTTATTTCATGTGTATTGATGTTTTGTCTGCATGGATCTGTGTGTGCTTCATGCCCTCTGGAGTCAGAAGACGATGCCAGATGCCTTGGGATACAATAAGTTGTAAACCAGCAGGTGCTGGGAATCAAAGCCTGGTCCTCTGGAAGAGCAGCCAATGCTTTTAGCTGTTTAGCCTTTTCTCCGCCTGCAACCCCTTTCCTCTTAATGTTTTGTGATGTTCTCATGTGAACAATTATTCTTTTTTTTGTTTTGTTTTGTTTTTTTGTTTTTTTTAAGATTTTATTTATTATGCATACAATACAGTGTGCTGCCTCCATATATGCCTGCAGGCCAGAAGAGGGCGCCAGATCTCATTACAGATGGTTGTGAACCACCATGTGTTTGCTGGGAATTGAACTCAGGACCTCTGGAAGAACAGTCAGTGTCCTTAACCTCTGAGCCATCTCTCCAGCCCGGGAACAATTATTCTTAAATTAAAGGCAATAAGAATTTCTTTGTGTGGTTCACAATATATAGCAAAGAAATGAAAGGATTAATGCGAGTTATTCATAGGAAAATCACTATTACTATGTTAACTGATAAATTGTGTTATTGTGGGTTATTAATCTCTTTGTACCTAATAAAGTATAATATATATATCCATATATTTATAACCATAATTACCTCCTTTAAAAGGTTTATTGCTTATGCCATTTTTAAGACTATTGAGCATTCTTTTTTTTTGAGACAGGGTCTTATATTTCCCATACTAGTCTTGAATTCCATATAAGCCAAGGATGACCTTGAATTTCTGATCCTCCTGTCTCTACCACCCACTTGGTATGACAGGTGAGCATCTTGTGATGCCAAGAACCAAATCCAGATCTCCTTGCATGCTTGGCAAACCCGCTACCTCCCAAGCTTCATCTCAGCCCTTTTAAATGAATTGCAACTGTTACTTTGGGATCATCATGTCAGAAGCCAAGATTATTACACACCTGTGCATGGATTACTTCACTCTCAATTTGTTTTTTTGCAACTTATGCATTTTTTTTTGTGCCAGAGAACAATTCTATATCTGTCAATTATGTTTTAAATAAACGCTGATTGGCCATTAGGCAGGCAGAAAGTATAGGTGGGACAACCAGACAGGAAGTAAAGGTGGGGCAAGAAGAACAGGAGAATTCTGGGAAGAAGGAAGCCCATTCCTCCCAGTCCTGCCCCGACCACAGAAGAAGCAGGATGTGACCTGCCCCACTGAAAAAGGTACCGAGCCATGTGGCTAACATAGATAAGAATAAGGGGTTAATATATATTATAAGAGTTAATATGAAGACTGAGCTAATGGGCCAATCAGTTTATAATCTTATGGAGATCTCTGTGTGATTTTCTTTGGGGCTAAATGGCTGTGGGAACTGGGCAGGACAGAAACCCCAACAAGCCCCACCTTCATGTTACATTTTTTCACTTGTCCATAATGTTTCTTCTTTACAATGTAACTTATTTCCAAACTTGGTGTTGACTGTTTCCTAATGTGTAGCAGAAGTTATATGAATCTTACAGATGTTTCAAATAACACAAAACTCTTCAGTGTAGATGCAATCCCTTTATACAGGACTTATGCCTCCTTTCTTCTCTCTTCCTCCAGGACACTTGGTCCCTTATTTTCCAGATATCTTTCCATATGCTACTAAAATACAATTTAAAAAATAAAATTATAGTCTTAAAGTATTCTATCATTTTATTTGACTCTAAATGAATCATAGATAACCACATCAATATTATATGGCTAATTCCTTTTTAAATATGATATTCCATTGTGTGACTATGCCATAAATTGTATGACCAACTTCCTAATGATATATATATATGTATATATATATATATATAGAGAGAGAGAGAGAGAGAGATAGGCTGAACCCAATTTCTCATTATAATTTTGCTTCTCAAAGTATGTCTTTCTGCTTTTCCATTAGTCTTCACATTGCCTTGATCAAAGTCAACTAACAAAATGAGTCTTTGCTACCGATCCAAAGGCTACTTACTCTCTCGCCTATTCCTCTTGGTTTGGGTGTACTTTCTGGTGGGGTTTTCTTCCCCTCACATTTGATTTTGTGCTTTTATCTTTCCACTCTCTCTTTTCCTCCTCATCACGGACAAAATGCTCCTCACACAGAACTCCTCCCCAATGATACCAGCCAGTGTGGCCTCCTCGCAGTGTCCAGACCCAGCGGTGAAGGTAGACTTAAGAGAAAGCTTTCGGTTTCTGATAAGAAGCAAGAGTCAGCTGCCGGCAGGGAGCCTTGTCAAGGTCTCCTCAGCTCCGAGAACTCCATTCCCACATGAACGATGAATGGCGATTTCACCCGCCCACCCCACATTGTTCCAGTTGTCCTTTGCCCTTTCTGTCAAATCTTGGCACCCAGGAGACGGCAGAACATGTTCTGAATTCAGCCCTGGGGAGCCACGGATCAATATCACTTGACTCTTCTTACCGGCGAGTTGTTCTCTTTCTGCGGCTGACGGGAGTGATGCCTGGGCTATTCTTTGCCATGACCCCTCCTCGCTTGGCCCCGCTAACCTCTATAGGGTGGGATGGCGATCTACAGCCTCTCGGCAGAGCTCTGAGGGCAGAGGAATGGAGGATGAACAAGGGCAAGACGAAAGCACGGGACACAGATTCGGACTGCTTCAGCTACAGGCGAAGAGGAGACAGAGAAAATGAAGCTTACTTCTGAGATCTATGATGTCAAATGTTAAGACTTATTAGGTTTCCACTTAACACATTGCATACCGTTAGAGTGGAAATGTATAAAATAAGCTTTGAAAATAAGATTGCAGAAAAACAACGTATTATTCTCCAGTTTTGGAACATACTCTTTATCTGACTTTTCTTTATACCCTCATTTTTCTCCCAATCCACCTATTCTTCCCTATAAGTTCATTGTTAGTCATCGTAATCACCCTTAGTTTCTTTTGGGACCAGTGACATGGTTCACTGGGTGAAGTTGATTACACAAGCCGGAAAGCCCAAGTTCAACCCCCAGAACCCACAAAGGTATAAGGAGAGAGCTAACTCCACAAGCTTGTCCTCTGGCCTTTATTAGCAAGTGTCCACACACAATAATACATTTAATTATCTTAAAACTTTTTTAGCAGAGTTCTTTTGGGAGAGAGAGAGAGAGCTAGGAAAAAGGAATAATGGTTGTCACTTTAAAAGGGAACTTTTGTTCTAGTGTGTGTGATATACGAAATTCGAATGCGTGTGCACACAGGGCATCCTCCATCACTCTCCGTGTTATTCTGTTGAGACAGGGTCTCTTACTGAACCAGGATCTAGACCGGTGGCATATGCTTACCATCCAATCCAACAACCTCATCCTACCTATTTATCCAAACTAAATTAAAATACTTGTCTCTACAAAGACCTCTACACGAATGTTTATCAAAGCTTTGCCCAAAATAACCCAAAGCTGGAAACAGCCTCAGCGTCTAACACAAACAAATGTGGTGCAGACACAGAGAACACCACTGACTACTGACAGGCCACACCAAGACAAGACCTCAGGACCACGTGGAATAAAAGACACCACATAACACACAACGTGTGGTTCCATACAGGCACTAAATTCTGAAATAGAAAAAAAAAAAAAACAGAGGCCACAGGCGAGAGCTTACTGTGACACATGGTAGCAAAGGTTTTGGGGGGATGGAAACACCCTGATTAAGATTGTGGCCACACAGATAGATACATTTTACAAACTCATCGTGCTGTGTGTTTTCGGATGGGTGCCTCTATGCTGAAGGATCTCTACTTAGGAAAGAATTTAACCTCATCTCAAAACAAGTCAGACTTTTGGCCCCTCTGGGCATTTATGACTGAGCTCTGGAATACCACAGAAGAAAAGAGTATCTTTGTCTACCGGGGACTGGGGAATATTGACATCTAACAGTGGTGCTAGTCTCACCAGTATTATTTAGGGTGGGGCTGAACACTCCAGGAAAACTAGCATTGTATGTCAGGGTGAGGGCTTTGGTCATACACAGCATCACTTTGACTAGGTGGTCACTAAGGACGAGGATTAGGGATGCAGTCATCTACATGATGGAGCTGGTTTAGAACTCTGAACTCCCAGGCTCAGGTGAGCATTTCTTCTTGGCAACAGCCCATGTGGTTTGCTGTAAAGAGATGGTGAGGCAGAGGCGGGTGGATCTCTGTGAGTTCGAGGCCAGCCTGGTCTGCAAGAGCTAGTTCCAGGACAGGCTCCAAAGTCACAGAGAAACCCTAACTCGAAAAACAAGAAAAAAAAAAAAACCAACAAAACAACAACAAAAAAGAGATGCTGAAAAAGCAGCATATCTAGATTCCAAGTTCAGTTTAATTTTTTTTCCTACCAGTGCATTTTACCCAGTGCATTTCTTCCCTGGTCTGATTTTAATCTGTCTCCTTGACCTGCGATAAACATAATTATGCATCTACAGACTGAGTTCTGGAATCCCTTCAGTGAATTTCTGAGGATGTTTGGAAACCAACACTTCTGCTCCCAAACTTGTGATTGCTGTCAGAGAACAGGTGATCTTGTGCAAGCCTGTGTCCCCTCTAACTTGTGATTGCTGTCAGAGAACAGGTGATCTTGTGCAAGCCTGCATCCCCTCTGACTTGGCAATTGCCAAAACTCTCTCAGAGCTTGTTCTAAAGTCTAGGAAATTATATAGCCCAATGGAGATCTTTCATGACTGAGAACGCACATGTAACGTGTCTGTATACACATCTGCACATAAGTACTCACTGGAACACATACATACTCACTGGAACACCTAGTTTTGTGGGAAATTTTTTGCCTTTGTTTTCTTTCCCTTCCTTCTTTCCTTATCTTTCTTTCCTTTCTTTCTTTCCTTCTTCTTTTTCTTTTTCCTCCAGTGTTGCAGGTTGACGCCAAGGTCTTATTCGAGTCTGGCAAGTTCTCTACCACTAAGCTATATCTCCAGAACATGTTTCTTATACTAGAGTATATGCAGCCATGGTTGGTCTCAGACTTACAGTCTTTCTGCCTCAGCCTCCTGAGTGCTAGGATTATGGGCTTTAAATACCAGGAAAGAATTTCTTAGCTGAGAATGATGGCTCACACCTTTAATTTCAAGAATCACCACAAATTTGAGTAATTCGAATCCAGCCAGAGCTACATAGTGAGTTCTAGGCCAGTCAGGGTGATTCAGTAAGACTTGATCTCAAAACACCCAAACAGAACAACATGCCACAGTTCTTGAGTAGGCAATTTTGGAGTCTGTATTAATTTTTATTGTTATAGAAATTAAATAAATGGGACCATTATACAAATTTTGAAAAAAGAATGCTATTTTAGCTGACATTCTCTAGGCAAAGTGGGATTATATAAAACAGGCTTCTTCTTATTCTTCTCTATGCATATCATTTAAGTGGTATAATTATGAGCCATTTTCTCTTTATTTTTTCAAATTAATTAAAAATATGTGTCTACTACAAAAATTTATAAATTTTTAGCTTTAGTCCTAAGATTTCTTCTTTTGATTGAAAAGATATAATGAATCCAAAATCAGGGGAAACACTCTGAAGATTTCAGGGGGTTTTCTTTGTGTCTATCTATCTGTCTCTGTTTGTGTGTTTGTCTGTTTGAAGGGGGGACTGGGGATTGAACCCACAGTGATAACCATGGAACTGTTATTCCTACCCTCGGGCAAATGTGATCACAAGCGTCTCAGACTCTTCCTGTCTCTCTCCACAGTCAGTTGTGTGATTCTTCTCCTCCCTTTCTTTTTCCTTTCTTTCCATAAGCATTTACTGAGCACTCACTCGGCAGGCTTCAGGAGCTCAGCTGTGTTGGTTTAGGAACAGAAAAGTCTAACAGATCCCTGTCCCCTGCCTACCAGATGCCAGCTCCCGGCCCCCAGCTGCCAGGACCCAAACTGTCTCCAGGCATTACCAAAGCCATCTCACCCCCGTCTAAGGAAACTGATGTCTAAATAGTGAACTTAAATACATATTTTTTCCTAAAATTAGTCTACCTGTATCATGTTAAAATTAACGAGCATGCCTTCAACTGTATCTCCACTCCCTGTTTCATTCTCTTCTACTTACCAAAAGAAAGACAGATTTCTTTCTCATTCAGAATCTCACTATGGCCATGGCCTGGGAGAAGAAAGGCCCAGGGCTCCCCCAAAAGGGACCATCAAAACCCCCAACTCCCTAAAATGCAGCATCCCATGATGCATTTCCAATTAATTGTACTTTTTCCTATGAACATTTAGGAAATACATAACGCGTTCAGGATGTCAGATGAACTATACCACGGGAGAAAAAGCAGAGGCAGCATCTTAGGGTCACAAGAAATAGAAAACATTCCATTCCATCTGTCTGTATTCTGTGGGGTCAGAGAAGTATAATAAAGAAAGCGTAGCCTTTTAAACAAAAAATGTCTTATATTGGTATATAATTTGTGGAGGGTAGAATGGAAGAGAATTTTTTTTAAAGAGAAAGGGAGTATTCGACTAGAAAGGATTAAATTATTTGGAATTTGTTTTTCAAAATTATTTGATGCATGTGTATGTAGAAATTGATGAGCATGCACGGAAGTCAGAGGCCATCTTTGTGGAGTTCCTTCCGGTTCCAGGACTGAATGGCGGTGGTCTGGCTTTGCCAGCAAACGCCTTCTTCAGCTGCTGAGTCATCTGTGGACCATTGTCTTGAAAATGTTTTTAAAGAGATGATCGTGGGTATCAGAGCCCTACAGATACTTTGCATTCCATTAGGGTTATGTTTTAAGTGTTGTAACTTTAAAAGGACCTCCGTGTGTTCCATGTGTCAACAGTTATAGTATCTCTTCACTCATCTAAACTCATTGAATAATTTTATAAATAAACTTTGACGTTGGTGAGTGTTGTTCAGGTTTCAAGATGGTTTTAAGAGTGTGCGAGCAGGTTTGAAGGTCACTCACAGGAGCTGTAAACCAGGCCAGGCAATCTTACGGGGTCCGTCCCTGCAAAGCTCAGTCTGAACCAAGTACACACTGCCACCTAGTGGCTATGAGGTTTTCATGCTCGCTAGAGAGAATAACATGGTCGGCTCCCACCATGATGATGACCAACTAAGTACAATACATGAATCACCAGGAAGCAGTCATATGGATAAAGGAAGGACAAAATGTTCCCACGTAATATTCTTAATAACACTGAAAATTCTGGAAATTCTTATTGATATCTTGTTCTTTTTAAACTGGGTGAAATAATGGTTAAAATCTCTCATCTCAGATTCACGAATGCCAGTAATTAATTTTTTGATTTATTTTATTATTTTTTGTGCATGAGTGCTTTGGCTGCATGTATGCATGTGCACAACGGAGGTCAAGGGGGTCAGGAGAGGGCACCGGATCCCCCTGGAGTTGGAGTTGCACATGGTAGTGAGCTACGTGGTGTAAATGCAGGGATTGAACCCAGGTCCTCTGCAAGAACACCAAGTGTGCTTAACCACCAAGCCAATTCCCCAGCTCCTAATTTTAGTAATTCTTAAGATGACCTTTTAGTAAGCAGACATTTAAACAACCATTTTATGTTCTTTTATGTGGGGAAAGAGAAGTTTTGTTCTATGTATATGGACTTCAAAAACATGACACCATCAAAGATTCCATATTTATTGTACTCAACTGAAAAAAATCATATATGCAAATTCATATTACCTGCTCAATGGCTGTTCAAGTTTCCTGTTGAGTGGGGAAGTTTTCTCTTGTCAGTGTTTCTGCCCAAGAAGGAAGTAGGAAGGAACGGAGGTTTGTCATAGCAATTCCAGTAACTGTACTTCTAACTTCCCTCAAATCAGTCAACATTTCCTTCAAGTTACAAGATAAGCTTTCAGAAATATTCCCGTTTTGCAGGTGACTAACTTCAGGGTAAATGATTTCTACTGTTGTGTTTTTGACAACCTGAATAGGCAGAGGGAGAGATCTTTCCAAAATGTAGCTTCCCGACCTTCACTTGTTTCCTGTAAACATTTAATATCTTAATTTAAAAGTCCTGGAAACAAGTTATTTGTAGCTGGTATACAGGTCAACAAAGTCTCTGTTGCTAGCCAGATGTGGTCCTAGGAATAAAATTGACCCAGTGCATGGTGAGCTTGGGTTAAAGGTGTGCGCTTGACCAGTAGTCTCCAACCTGTGCTTTGAGCCAAGGCAGCTGCGACTTTGGGATGCTAGAGACAAATCCCAAGCCCCAAGGTCCACCTGCTCAGGGCTCCTTCAGCCAAGCGCGAGGCTGGACCCATGCCTTCTACAAAGTAGAGACAAGTCCACCTGACCAGCCCTCAGAACTAAAACCTGTCAGGGTTATTGCTAGCATGCACATCACACTTTGATCGGTTCCAGAACGTTCCATCACTTTAATGGAAGTGTTAATTAAAGTTATATCTCAATATTATGTCTCTGTGCCAAAAGATTTTCAGTGACTCTGGTACTGTAAATAATGACTGGTTTTGCAATTCCCCAAAGAGGAGCGAGAAACCAATGTAAAAACAAAAGATAAAATGAAGCAGGAGTAAAGAGACTGGGGAAGCAGCTCAGCAGATAGGGAGCGCTTGTTCTTCGAGAGGAGCCGGCTCAGTTAGCAGCACCCATACAAGGCAGCTCACACCTGCCTGTAAATCCAAGTCCAGGGCATCCAACATTCTCTTCTGGCCTCCTCAGATCCTGCACACACATGTTAAGAAACATATACCCATAAGTAACTTTTTTTTTTTAAAAAAAAAAAAGGACAAAACCAAAATATTTACCTTGATGCTTCCTTGAAAATTGCCTGGTGAGAGAAGAGCAAATTAAAATAAATTATGGGTTCGATTCCAACTCCAGTTACCATAGAGACAGGGCTAATTCTTCTCTTGTTACAAAACGCGGGAAAGTAACACGAGATATGTAATTTCATGTCTCGGGAGTAAAAGCACATACAGTGGCTTGTATCCATTTTTCCAGTGGTTGGAAACTTGACTTTTTAAAGGGAAATGCCATAATTTGAATTCAGTGAAATCTCTTATAAGACCGTGAGGGGTATTTTTTCCACTTCTATTATTATAGGTAATGCTTTAAAACCTGATTTTTTAAATACAAAAACAATGGTGTGTGCATAAGAATATAATCTGTAATCAAACTTTTAGGGCATAGGTCAGCTTCAAATGCAAATAGCATGGATTAGTAGATGGCCACCAACATGCCTGAGGTTCCGAATTCAGTTCCTAGAACCCACGTGGTTGAAGGAGGGAAAAGGTTTCCATAAGTTACATATAAGAAAGAAAGTGGTGGAGGAAGGATGGAGTAATGGGGGGAAGATGGGGAGAGAGGGAAGCAGGAAAAGGGAAAGAAGGGGAAGAGAGGAAGGGAGGGAAAGAGAGAGAGAAAGAGAGGCAAGGCCTGGCATACTAAGCTGTAAGTCACTGAATTTATTCTTAAGTTGGGGCTGGAGATATGACTCAGCAGTTAAAAACACATGTTGCTTGTGAAGAGAACTCAGGTTTGGTTGCCAAAACTACCCACATGGTGGCTCACAATCCACGACTCCGGTTCCAGGAGATGTGACACTTTCCTCTGACCGCCCAGGCCACCAGACACACACCTGGTGCGCATGCCAGCAAAATACCCAAACAAACAAAACAAATAAATCTTTGAAAAATCATTCTTAAGTCAATGGGGTGTTACAGATTTTGGCCAGGAAAATAACAGTGGCTGCACTTGCAGTTTAGAAGGATCATACATTCAGCAGTGTCCATGATGGAAGAGAACAGCCTAGACACAGAACAACCAACTAAGAGGGTATGTTTGTCATCTAGACAAGTCAAAATGGTGTGGAATCAAAGGGAGAAGAAAGAGACGATAGAAAGGTTTTTGTGTTTTTGGTTGGTTGGTTTTGGTTTTTCGAGACAGGGTATCTCTGTTTAGCTTTGGAGCCTGTCCTGGAACTCACTCTGTAGACTAGGCTGTCCTTGAACTCACAGAGATCCGCCCAGTGCTAGAAAGAATTTTTATACTACTCTGGTGGCTTATTGAGTGGTATGGGGAGCGTGAGTGGAGACCCGGGGGGAGCTCTTAGCTTGCTGCTTTGGACACAAACCAAGAGGCAGGTGGGACAGGAGGGAGAGAAAGTTTTGAGCACAGTCACTGTTACAGAGCTTGCAGTGCATGAGTATGGATCTAAAGAAAAAGAAGTCTGAGCCAGATGCATACAAATGAGCGTCATCAGCACAGGGGTGGCGCTGGAGCTGTGGACACACATGAGGACATTTCTAAGACACGGAAATGAGACGAGCCATTTAAGTGATGAAGATAGAGAAGCACTGACTTAGTTACTTTGCAGTTGCAGTGAGAAAATGGCCCTGACAAAAGCAACTTGGGGGAGGAAGGTTCAGGGATGCAGGTGAGAGTGAGCAGGAAGAAGAGGATGGCAGAGGTGACACGCCCAGGAGGGTCCCTGTGTGTGTGTGGGGGGGCACTTGAGGGCTCTGGAATCTATGTCACTGCTCCTGAACGTTTCCAGAAGGCAACAGGCAATAGTGGACCATAAGAATGGAGCAGATTAGCTCACATTCAGGGGCTGGAGAGATGACTCCGTGGTTAAGAGCACTTGCTGCTCTCACAGAGGAACAAGATGAAGTTCCCAGCACCCACAGAAGGTGGTTAACCACAGCTGGTAACTTCAGTTCCAGGGGATCAGATGCCCCTTTCTGCTTTCTATGGCACCTGTACACACATGGTGCACAGACATACTTGGGTACAGACACCTGAAATACTAAATAAACAAATCTTTAAATATACATATTCAAAAGTAGGAAGACCCCTCCAGCTTCATTAGAGTTGACTGAAGGGGCATTCCTGGTGAAGGAGCACACGTGGGCAGCACGGATGGGAGATGGGCACAGACAAAGACACAGGAGTCCTGGTTTAGACTCATGCCTTTTTGTTGGGGACTATGGACTCGCAGACCCTGAATTTCCTGTGATTCCCCCCTGCCTGCCAGAGTAAACAGTTTGTTTTCCTGTGCTTGTAGCTGCTCTGAGCACAAGACCCTCAGGAGTTCTGGATGGCAAGGGAGTGGTTTCCGGTGGGCTTGCAGCTGAGAGTTAGGGTATGGCCATTGGTCAAGGAGAGCCTATATAAGCTGTCCTGGAACACAATAAAGGGGGCATTCGTGGCATTCTTGTTTCAAGGATGACCCATGTCTCTCTCTGTGTCTGTGTACATTTCAATCCCCAGTCCCTTGCCCGACTTGCGAGCCTTACCGTAGCAATAGCGTGAAGAGCAGGCATTGCATTAAAAATGGAAGCCCCCAGCGAGATCAGGAACTAGGGGTCCCTGAGAGATCTCCCTCAGGAATGGTGAGAGTGAATTGAAGATGGGTATGTGTTTATGTGTTTTTTCATTCCCAGACTCTTGCCTGATAGACCATTGAAATCAGGAACTAGAGACTCTCTGGGGGACACCTTCCGGAAGACTGGCCAGCAGTAAAGTAATAAAGAGGAGGTGGGAGGGTGAACTGAAGGCCTTGAAAAGATGGAATGTGCACAGAGAATTAGGATTATGTATATTATTGTGTTTTCTTTTTTGACTGGATAGAGACATTTGATTCTGGGGACTGCTAAGAAAGATATCTTGACTTTAAAAATATGGGTCTAAGGATTTGTTGCTTTGGAAAAGAGGTTCTGCTTTTGTTTCCACAGAAGATGAGAGCCTGTGGAATTTTTTCCAGACTAATGTGGTTTGATGGACCAAGACCCCCTGAAACGTCGCTGTGAATACCCCCAAAAAATTACGTCTCCCAATAAACAGCAGGAAGTAGTTTACGGAGAACTATGCCCAAATTCTCTAAATGATTGTTTCCTGGAGGTTGTGGGGTTGAGGGGGACGCCATAGGCAGCGGCGGTGCCAGGAGCATTAGCAAC
Organism: Ondatra zibethicus; assembly: GCA_004026605.1. Classification (NCBI taxonomy): domain Eukaryota; kingdom Metazoa; phylum Chordata; class Mammalia; order Rodentia; family Cricetidae; genus Ondatra; species Ondatra zibethicus. Next base: position 6,327 of record PVIU01022005.1, on the reverse strand, counting down.
CACACCAACAAGTGCTGGAGCCGAGGCGAGCCAGAGACGCACAGACCCCACTGGGTTGACCGTCCGCATGTGCAGCATATGGAGAAGGTGGCGGCAGTCCCCGGCTCTGCACTCTCAAGAGTTTGAGGAATGAGCAGCAGGCTTACCCGAGGGACCCGTACAGTAGCCTCGGAAAGTTCCCAGCTACCCCAGCCGGCTGTGACGGCACACGCTGGTAGGATTTGCTGAAGGAGGCAGAAGCAGGAGGATCTGGAGTTCGAGGACGACTGTCGAGCTGTCCCAGCTGAGACTCAAGGATCTTGTACAGTGATTATGTTTGCTAGGGCATTTTCCAACTTATTGCTCTCACATTTGTGCTATGCTCATGCCAGTCCAGTCTAGAACCTTGGTCTAATTATATAGAAAAGGGGGAGATGTTGGGGACTGTGGACCCCCAGACCCTGAATTTCCTGTGACCCCACCCCCACCCCCTGCCTGCCAGAGTAAACAACTTGTTTTCCTATGCTTGCAGCTGCTCTGAGCACAAGACCCTCAGGAATTCTGGATGGCAGGGGAGTAGTTTCTGGTGGGCTTGCAGCTGAGAGTTAGGGCATGGCCACTGGTCAAGGAGAGCCTATATAAGCTACTCTGGAACACAATAAAGGGGGCATTCTTGGTATTCTTGACCCATGTCTCAGTCTCTGTGTGTATGTGTGTGTTTCAATCTCCAGGCCCTTGCCCGGCTCATGAACTGTAGCGTAGTGCATAGAGCAGCTGTTGCAATAACACCTTTTCAAGAGTTGCTAGTGGCAGTTGAGGTGGCAATCTTTGGGAGATTATGGGGCTGTAGGGCTCTGACTCATGAGTGGACTAGCCTCATCACTGACACTGGGGAAATGCAAAGGTTATTGAGAAGGAGGTGAGTGACCAGGACATAGTCCTGAATCCGATGCACTGAGTGAGGTACAGGTGGGAAAGTCAGGCCTCTTCCTACACAGAAGCAATTCTATAGTAGCAAAACATTAGCAGCAACCCGGTGTCATGCCTGCAATACCATCATCCCAAAAGCCAACCTCTCCCTAGACCAGCCGGGGGTGAGCAACCGAGGGATGTTCCATTATGACAAGATATTGGCACCTGTCAGTTATAAATGCTTAACCCGCCCTCATGAGTCCCCTCACCATATGACAGCCTGTGCTATTACCAGATAGGACCATGGAGATTTCAGCTTCTAGAATGGAAGGAAATAAATTCTTCTCTATAAATGACCCAGTCTCAAATGCTCAGTTATAGCAACAGTAAACACAGTAAAAAACAATTTCATTAAGAAAATATACTTATTGGTAATAATTTTTAATGACTGCATGACATTTCATTTTATTTAAAATAGTTTTATTCCTGAAGAATACTTGCAAGCTTTTTGCTATTCTGAAATGAGTGAGATTAATATTTAAGTAAGAAGATACTTGTCCGGAGTTTAAAAATATTTTTAGAAATGGTTATACCAACTTCTTACATTAGATGGCAGAAGAGATAAAAAAGCAAAAATCATAATTCAGAGACATGGAAGGTAATTTTACCAACATTTTTTGTGTGTATGTGTGCTCAAATGCACATGAGTGCACACATGTGTGTGTTTGTCCATGAGCAATTTTGCTTCATCCTAAATAACCCCTCTGCATTGCAAGTGTCCCAAAGAGGGAACAATTTAATATACATCCCTGTGTAGCATGGACAGAGCAGGCTAGAGTTTACCGTCCACAGTAAGGTCCCCTATCTAGGCAAAAGGTCAAATGCTCCAGAAGGCCAGAGCTAAAAATAGAGCCTGGCACTTGAGGAGCTGCTGAAATTATTCAGGGGGATGTGAGTCACACCACGCTGGTATTCTGAGCCTCCGTGCACTGGGGTAACCTCCCTCCACTAGGGAAGGCAGGATGGCTCTTAGAAAAATAGTTTTGCTAATAATGCTAACTTACCAGCACAGGGTAGCTCCATTCCTGGGTCACCTACTCTCCCGAAGACCAGCTTCGATGGGCATCTGAGGCTCAGCTGCTTGCTGTGTATTGATGTAGGATCCGCAGGGAAAGCAGCCCAGAGATGAGGCATCCAAGGAGCCCAGCCTGTTTGGAAGCCCATCAGGGAACGCTGCGGGGGCTCTGAAATATGTAAGAATGTCATTGACTCAGAGCAGCAGGGCATGAGTGTATAAGGATTTGCCCCTGATCCTTTCATCATTGCCTTCCTGGAAGTTTCTCAGCAAATCCAAATAACTAATGCCAGCTGAACTGGGTATAAGGTCTCCAGAAACAAACAAGCAAAAATACCCAAAACTCCCTTTTTAGGTGCAGTTCAAGACCAAACTGAAATATTACTTTTCAACCTGAGAGAGGGCCAGCTGTACCTGATACTTTACCAGTTATCCACATAAATCTTGTTTGGGTCTATACATTTCTTCTTAAGAATCCCGTGGGCTGGGGATGTAGTTCTGTTGGTAGAATGCTTACCAAGCAAGTGTGAAGCCCTGGGTTGGGCCCTTAGTACCACGTAAGCTAGACATGGTGGCGTATGCCTGCAATCCCAGCACCCCGAAAGTAGAGGAAGGAAGAGCAGAACTTCGTCATCCTTGGCTACATAGAGTGATTGAGACTAGCCTGGGCTACATAAGACTTCATCTCATTTCTCCCACTCAGGACTCCCACCAACTCAAGACTGGGTCCACAGATCCTCAGCATCAGCAGTTACTATCAAATCGCTTTCCAAAGTGCCTGTGCCATTTTACGTTTCCACCATCACTGTGTGAAGCCTTGCCAGTACACAGTGATCAGGTTTTTGGTGTTGCATTCCGGGTGTGTTCTGGGTGTGGCACCATATCCTTGTCATAAAGGCCTTCCACGTCTTCTCCCAAAAGTTTTATAGTTTGGGTTTTATATTTGTCTGTGTTTTATAATAAGCTAATTTTTGGATGGTGTAAAATTCAGAACAAACTTGTTTGCTTAAATGTAGGTAACCAGAGCCCCTGGCCTCCTCACCTCATCTCCAGGGAATTTCTTTGAACCTTTGTCGAATCTGCTGTGTGTATGTGCGAGGGGGTCTGCTTCTCATGCTACTCTCTTCCGGGGTCTGTGGCTCCGTTTTTGGTGCTCTCTATTTTGAGTGCTGTAGCTTTAGATGATTTGAAAGCAACAAGTGTTTCTTAGCTCTATGACTAAGTTCTGTCTTTTCAAAGATGTGCGCATTATTCCATGTTCCTTTTCTATGTGAATTGTATGAGCAACTTGTCAGTTTCTACCAGAAAAAGAAAAACAAACAAAAACGGCCTGTAGAAGTTTGTTTATTTATTCAATTTTTTTTTAATCCTTCCCAATGTAGGTGTCTTTTCCTCACCTCATTGCTTTGGCTAGAAGCACGACACCAGGATGAAAAGCATTTGCTCCAGGTCTTAGGTGAAATCACTTAGTCTTCTCCGTTAAGCTCAATGTTAGCTATCAGTTTTTCCCAAATACCCTTTATCTAGATGAGGTTACCATTTTATTTCTAGATAAGAATGTTTTTATTAGCATTATAAAGATACGGTGGGGGGCGGCGGCAGGGTGGCTCAGCAGGTAAAGGCATTTGGCTACAAGCTTGAGAAGCTGAGTTCAGCCCCTGGGCCTCCTGTAGCCAAAGGAGAGAACCACCAACCACTTCCTGAAAGTTGTTCTTTGACCTTCATACTTGTGATGTGACATAAGCATCTGAGTGTATACACACACACACAAATAAATACTGGACTTGTCAAAGGCTTTTTCTGTGATTGTTGTGATTGCTTGTTAACATAATTAGTTATACTGATTAGTTTCTTTTTTATAATTTAACTTTATTTTATGTGCTTTGGTGTGAAGGTGTCAGATCCACTGGAAATGGAGTTACAGACAGGTGTGAGCTGCCATGTGGGTGCTGGGAATTGAACCCAGGACCTCTGGAAGAGCAGTCAGTTCTCTTTACCACGGAGCCATCTCTCCAATCCCCGATTAGTTTTCTAATGTTCCATGTAATACCAGGTATCCATCTTTGGAAGCCCCCTCCCCCTGGGAGCTGCCTTGGTCCGGACTCCACCTCCAGAAAAGCTCACCAAGTGCTGACCCCTCCCCAGGGAGGATCAGGACCACTCCCACAGGCTATTTAGGCTGCTGCCCAGAGAAGGAACACGTGGTCTCTGGATTTTGCGTGGCTCGCTGCTGTCTGCCCCTCCCCATGCTTTCCCGGACACCTGGGAGCGCTGCATTGATTAAACATGGACATTTTATTTGGTCTAATTTGGTCTGATTGGAATTATTTGCATTGGCAAAGAGGCTTGTCTTTAGATTACTCCTAATATATGGAGGTCTCCCACCGAGGGAGTCTGTTTCTCCCATGGGCTCAGTGCCACGTGCTGTTTTGTCTCACTCCGGGATTTTAAAACACATCTATTTCCCCCGTCCTTCCTTCCGCTCTCCAGGCTTCTGCCACCTAACTACGCCAGGGTTTTTAAGTTGGTCAGCTGACACAGGTTTCTAAAAGTGTTATTTGTCTGTCTGTTAGAATAATGTGGCCATAGTATGTCTGTGTAACTTTGTGGGTATGTTCTCGTAGTACATGGATTTATGTTTCTGTGTGCATGTGTGCTCATTTTAAGATAACTCCAGACTAAAACAGCTCAAAAAATATATATAAACATGTGGGTAACCCCCATTTTGATCTCTCCACCATCTTGGGTAAGAGAACCCACATGTGCTAGTATTCTTTGACTTATTAAAATATTCCTTTTAATCTTCTTATGTTTACTAGCATTGTAAAATACATGTCTAAATTTTGCTTATATGCCCAGTTTAAAATAACAGGTAATGGTACCCTGACTCTCAAGTGACTTTGCAGATCTAAGAGTATGGCATTTAACAAAAGAGCCTCTAACACAGAGACATGCCTGCTCCTGCAGCATCCTATAGCTCCTCCAAGAAGACACATGGTTACAGAAGACCTTCTGCCTTGAGGCTTGCCTTTCGGTGGGTTTGGCAAAGCCACTCACACAGCAAAAAGCGGTCTTTCAACTCTTCAGCTTCCTGGATGCCACCAGGGGATTTATCTTCTCATCCTGCCAAGACAGGTAGACTAAATCTCCCCCACCCCCCACCACACACAGAAAAATCTTTGGTCCTCTTGTACTCAGCAGCTAATGGCAAGCACAGCTTCTAGGCTGATGTTCTCCAAGGACTGAAAAGAGATCCGGGATTGCCTGCATAGCTAAAAAAGCTGTCTCATTTCTGCTCATTTATCCCTCCCAGATCTGTCTAATGGCATTCGATGACTTAAGGTGAAATACAGAGAGGTTTGCCTGTTTAATAGGCTTCATAGTCCAGGACTAACAGGTTTCAGGTGTATCTTAAAAATCCAGAGTTCCCAATTCCCTTTAATTGTCTTTCAAAATGTTCATTCCTTTTAACCTAAAGCAATAGCCTTTTGCTATGACACCAAGATGTAAATCTATTCCAGGTCTCTTCCTGGAAAAATTCTGCTGCTGTATCAAAAATCAGGTCTGGTGAAAAATTAACAGTCTCCAGAGAATGTTTTAACCTCTCCCATTTTCAAGCGTATTTTACAGATCACTCCTGCTGTCTGGGCCAATATCAACTTACAAAGTGCTCTCCAGACAATGCCAACACCTGCACCAGCTCCTGGGACTTCACCATTGGTACCAAATCTCCTGGATCAAGGACACCTACCAACTAAAACCTGGTTTTATCTGCTACTGTGTCCCAATTATACACCTGAGCCTCACCTGTATAACCAGGGCACTTCTCTGTCCCATTCTTCCTGGCAGTTAATGACTTCCCATGGCTAGCCCCATTCATAGGACAAATAATAACAATATTTTTTCCTCCTAGCCACCTGCCTTCTCATCTCCCTCAAAAAGCAGCTGCCTGAGGACTCCAGGATGGCAGTAAACCAGATGCCGCTCCAGCCACACCTCTTGCTGAGCGTGAGCTCACCAACTCCCAGCTCTCCCCTCCTCCACATTGCCCCATGCCCACAGGAAGTAGCCAGACTTGAGCCGAAGCCCCTTTATCCAAAGGGTGCCTAAAATGTTGGTCATAAGCATCACCTCAGCTTCCTGTTACCCCTTATACAAAGAGTCTGGAATGTAATACCTGGTATCCATCTTTGGAAGCCCCCTCCCACTGGGAGTTGCCTTGGTCCGGACTTCACCTCCAGAAAAGCCCGCCAAGCACTGACCCCTCCCCAGGGAGAGTCAGGACCACTCCCACGGGCTATTTAGGCCGCCACCCAGAGAAGGAACACGTGGTCTTTGGGTTTTGTATGGTCATCCTCCCC
>PVIU01022004.1:0-30320 GCA_004026605.1 Ondatra zibethicus | reverse complement strand
GTGTGTGTGTGTGTTTGTGTGTGTATGTATTTGACATGAAAGCAGAAATGCAACTATATAGGGGATAGAAGACCATCAGGGAGGAGGGGGAGGATGAGCAAGGGAGGGCAATGCTGTGTATGTGAAAATATAAGTAAGCTATAATGATACATATGAGATCCATTATTTTGTATACTAACAAAATAATCAGAAGAATAAAACATATTATACATCTGCTCAATATATTAATTATTACTATTTTTTGAGACAAAGTCCTAATCTGTAGGTCAGGGTATCCTAGAACTCACTCTGTAGTCAAGACTAATATCAATCCCATGTTGATTCTCCTGCCTCAGCTTCTTAAGTGCTAGGATTGCAGGGATGAGCCATCATGACCAGAAACACATTAATTGTTAAAATATTACTGATGTAATTTCATTATTGTATGAAGTGAGCTCTTCTCCGTCTTGAGCACCCTCTATTTCATTCTAACATCAAATGTCAAATGCTTGTCAAATTAAGAACATGGGCTGATATCAGACTATTTTATGTAGCTTCTTCCATACTTTTTGCTAGTTTTCTTTTATTTATAGTGATAAGGATGGAGTACAGAAATTTACAAGTCTAGTATAATGTATAAGAATGAGATAACAATTAAGAGTGAATTCCACTTTGCTAGTACTTAGGACATGATATGATATCTTTATGAGTTTGCCTTTTTTTTTCACATTACCAAAGAGATAGGTGTCTTGATCTACACTATCATTTAGTTTCTTCCCTCAAGGAATTTATTATATATACTGGTGGTATTCTTAAAATATTTTTCATTCTGGGGTTAATATGCATGATAAGATTAGAAATAAAAAGGTACTATGTAATTATGGAACAGCTGGTAGTTGTGGGGAAAATGTGAATCTCAGTTATATTGAGCCCAGCAAAAGGACTCTTATTTTACTCTCCAGTACACCTTTCTAATGATAGAATATTTATGTATTCCTGTTCCTTTAGGCAGTGTTCAAGATGTTATTTTTTTCAACCACTAAGAGTCCTGACATTGCTCTTCTTGAATTAAATATTTTAGACATTTGTAAGACGGAGAAATTCCTGTGAGAACAGATATTATTTGCTGATAGCGTTTAGGTTATATGATTCATGGTGACATGGATGAAAGCTCTTTTGTCTCATTAATAACATTTCTTCCATCGTAGGATGGATAATCTCTGGGCAGATTTCCCATTGCAGATTTAAACCACTGAAAGAATGTAGATTCCTCTTCAGTTTCTCAAAGGGTCCAACTTAATTTAGTTACCTTGAGTCAATCATCTCCTCAATTAATGCTTGTTGATCAGAATCAATCACTTCTTCCCTTCAACTCTCCCAGTAGGATGTCTTTACCTCCATGTGGCATGAACTTACTCTGATTTACTTATTTGCCGAATAATCTTTCTATTACAAGAAAGTAAAAGGTCGTCCCATTTGTGTGTGTGTGTGTGTGTGTGTGTGTGTGTGTGTTTCCCCACATACCTAGCAAAACTCCACATACATAGTAGGATTCAAAACATTTCCATTAGAAGAGATAATTTCAAAGAGAAAATGGAGTCCACAATGTTCCTGGCATTGTCGGACTTTAATGTGTCTTTTAAAGGAGGGTGGATATTAAAGGATATTTGGTGAAATCTGTCCGCATTTTTTTTCCAGACAGGATTTTCATCAGCCAGGCAGCTTTTAGTGTTCACAACCTTATCACTACCAGTCATAAATTTCTTTGAAAATGCCAAGTGAGGGTCACCAGGCTAATGGATTTATCCAGTTTGATATTGCAGGAAATTATGCCATCCAACTTGCCAGAAGTTGCTTCAAGGTCAAACACTGAAATGTCAAAGTTGATTACAGGGGTGTTTGAAAGATTCTCTTTTGAACATTTTGTCTATTTCCATATCTGTATTCTCAACTCTGATCACCTATTTCTACCATGTAATGATAAGACACCCCCCTCTACAACTTTTTCTGTATTCAGTGAAGATTTGGCACTTATTTGAACATCATCGTAAGATATTTCCAAAACCATTTTTCCCTTTTAGCAAGAACTTATTGGATTCTGATGTACAAGGAATAAAATCAGGAAGATGAAAGAGTTAAGACTTCATTTGGAAATAATATCCAATACAGTGAGTAGACCAAAATTCCCTTTTTACCAATTTGTGTACAAAGATGGGCAGATAGGGAATATCTTGACAGACAGTAGGAACACCCGCATCTCAACCCTCAGTCTGAACATCATCTAAGAACATTATCTCTCCAGATTTTCACTTGGCTAATTGTAAAATTCAGCACTAGCCACCTAGTAACTTTCTAGCTTCCAATTTACTTTGACATATATCCAATCATAGGGCTTATTTGAAGAAAAAAAATCAAGTAGAACAAGGAATCCCACTTGAGCTTTACCTCTGTCCAAATATATTTCAATATGCCTCAATAGACTATGTGCCTTCTACATGAAGGCAGGAACTATGTCTCATCTCATATTTTTTGAATGTATTTCCATCTTCGTTGCCATTTTTGCACTTTTGGTTTCACATTTCTCTTTTCTGATATCTGAAATGTCACATTTATTTCTGACTTGGTGTGGTTCAACATTCATTCCTTGATCTCCATACTGCAGGATCCTAGCAGTACTTTGGGGTCATCAGTAATGGGTTGGTATATGGGAGTGACAAGACAGAAGAAGACTTCAAAGTGGTAAGATGAAAAGTCACAACTTTACATATAGGGTTGATAAGAATATTGAAAATCAGGGAGTCACATACTAGGGAGATGAGATCTCCCCTTTTCAACTCCTCCTAATTCAAGGAATCCTTAGAGCATTAGGGAGAGTGTGGAACTTCTCATATGAGTAATGGGGGTTTACTTAGAGTTGCCTATAGACTGAGGAAAGTGACAACATTCCAGCAAACTGTCTTTATTTAGAGTTCTCAACTAAAAATTCTGATCTAGGTTTTAACTTAGTTGAAGAGGGAAGTAGAGAAAACCTCTTTTACCTCTTTGTGAGGGGAATAAGGGATACGTGATAATTTAATTCAAGATGTATCATTGGATTTGATTCTGGAAAATAGCAGAGCAGACTGTACTTGAATTCCTATAAAGGAATACCTTCTTTAATTCAATGTCATCTTTTACTTACTATCACCTTGTACCAGGAATGTAGAATGCTATTTTGCTTGCCTTGAAGTGCCAAGTTTAATGAAGTCATTGGTGAACCCTGTTTAGTTTTTAAAGGCAAGCAAAAGAAAAAGAGTAAACCCCAACCGTCTTCATTTCTATTGATCACAGCATGCAGAACTTTTTTTTATTACCTCTTTATCTGTCAAAAGTGGGAACATGTTGTCTTTAAAAATGTTCAAACTTTGATCTAGTTTTCTTTTTTTCTCAGTAAATTCTCTTAGTACTTTAAAAAAATAGATGGAAAGATTAGAAAAAACCTTTTTGTTTGATGTCTAGACATTATTTGGTTAGAATCACAACACACATGTTTTGTTTTTGAAAAAGTGGTAGAAAATGTTATGTTAACACTGTAAAAAACTTATACAGTGTTGATGTGAAAATGCTAATCGTCTTCAGACACTAATAATTTGAATTTATAATAGTTTTAATTAAACATGTTTCTTGGGTTAAGTGATAAATTACAAGACAAGCTTAACTGATAGGTGTCATGGTCAATGAGAAGATAAAATTAGCTTGTAAATTAAATGATTTGATTATGTATTGGGCTTGAGGATGTAGCTTAGTGGTAGAGCATGCACTTAGTATGGGCAAGGCCCTGGGTTCAATCCTTACCACGGAAGAAAGAAAAAAAAATTCGGAAAACTGCATACATAAATTTTCATTATTTTTCTGTTGATGTATTAGAAGAAATTATATTTATTTATTAGTCAAAAACTTGTTACACTTCTATGTGTTTTTGTTTTCAAAGTAGAAAGGATGTTATATTCCCTACCCACTAATAATTAGTACCCACTTCTTTTCTTTCTTCTTTTTTTTAAAGATTTTTTTATTTATTATGTATACAGCATTCTGTCTGAATGTATGCCTGCAGGCCAGAAGAGGGAGCCAGATCTCATTATAGATGGTTGTGAGCCATCATGTGGCCACTGGGAATTGAACGCAGGACCTCTGGAAGAGCAGCCAGTGCTCTTAACCTCTGAGCCATCTCTACAACCCCCCCCACTTCTTTTCTTAAGAGGATTGGTTGTCATGAAGACTTGCTTTGGGGAGGCCAGGAAGACACAGAGATGCTTGAGTTTATGCTGTTCAATCATTGTTTCACAGTGGCTTGGGAAAAAAATAACAATTGTTACAATGACCTGGTACTTCTTTTCTGTGTAGGCATTAATGCTTTGAAGGGAATACTACAAATCAAACACCTTTGTCTGCCTCAGAGATCAAGTGATAATTGAGTACCTGTATATTCAGGGGAAAGAAAGGACTGAAACATGAATCCAAACAATTGCATATGCTGAAAATCAAAGGCCCACTCATGATACAGATGTATTCCCCCCTCCCCGTCTTTTAGCAAAACTTAGGGAGAAGAAATTTATTGAAATCAATGCTAAAAAACACTCAAACAATTGGTGGTAGTCATTAGAATTTTTATTGAAAGATGATCCATAGTCTAGTGTTAGGGTTACAATTCATCTGGAAGATTTTGTGAATTTTCATTAATCAAAGCCTGTTAGTTATTTTTAAAACTAGCATATGAAAGTTATTATTAAATTTCTGGGTATTTAGTCATCTGAATATTATTTTAAAAGTAGAAATAATGATATATTGATATGATAATTAACTAATTATGAATAATTTACTTTTTAGCTTGGAACTGTATAAAGCCAAGTTGATGTTGTTTTCAAACAGATTCTTGTGATTTGAGGAAACTGAATTCCTGGGCATAGTTCTATGTATTAAACAAGTAATTGCCTTACACATGTTGCACATTAATCATTCATAACTTATAATGTGCATGCTGAAAATCCTTAGTTTAGGACCTCAGAATAATGCCCAAATAATGCTTTTCTAAACACACATTGTAGTTTTTTAGTTTTTATGAAAACAGGAATAAAATCTACTTAGGCTATGGGTAGCTTTATACTTTAATAGTGTACAGCAATCACAATTAATCTCCTCTAAGCTGCTAAGTGATAGCAACTATCATCTAATTATACATTTTATGTAACAGAGGGCATTAGGTACAAGATTTGCTAGGATCAAACAGCATGTCATTCACAGCTTATATGGAATTTTCTTATCAAGATGAACCCCTTTCCATCCACTGTTGGCTAACTTATTTATTTTAACTTTCTGCATGTTGTTTAGGGATTTATCCATAATCATGTACCAGATGATAGTCTGACCATTTATAAAAATTCTATGTGTCAAGCACTATTACCATTCTCATTTTATTGATGCCTTTAGTATAGATGAAATACTCTGGGTTTGAACATCAAACAGACTTGGTTTGAATCTGGAATCCATCCTTAGTAAACAGGTGACCATGGGCACTTGCTGTATACTTACGTTTCTACATGCCAATTTCCATTAGGGAAAAATTCTCTTCCCATTTTCTCCAGTCTCTGTTAGGATTCTTATTTATATGTGCTAGAAATCCCCATCAAAGAGATCTTAATACAAATATGTTGAACCTTTCAGTAGAAGATTCAAGGACTTTCATCAATGCTAGTAGGCTTACTTAAGTTTCCCTGCTTGGCTCTTTCCTAGGCAGACTACCGTGCCAATCCTTGTAAAACCTTAATTGACTTCATGAGCTGGTAATCCAAGACACACATCTCTTTGATACCCGGTCCTTGAATCTGTGTTTCAAGGTTTTATGTTTAAGCCCTGGGCTCAAAGGGTTGGGGCATTGACCTGCACCTTACTCCAGTGGTAACTGTCTTTCTTTTTGTTGGGACAGAACAAGTAATAGTAAGTTATAGAGGTGACATGATCACTCTGTTCCATGCCCAGTGTAGATTCCCAAGTGATCTGCTTGTGCCATTTCTCACATAGATCTCTTAGGGTTTCCAGCGGGGGAAAAGCACCAGTCTTGTCTTCTGCCACGTTTTATTTTCTAAAACTTGGTCACACTTAAGTTTACATTGAAGTGCAGAGTACAGCACTTCTAACCTGGGAAGTTATTTTCTATCATTTTCTATTGTTGTCCATTAATGGAAAGTATCTCTAATTTCTTTCCTTGCTGCTTTCAGGTACTCCATTTAGTTAGGGTTATTTATTTAATATCAAAAGCAATACTCAAATTCAAGGTCAAAAAACACCCGATACCTTCAAGTATTTACTTTATCTCCCTAAACTTTGGTGGACTCGAGGTTAAGTCTTAAGATGTGAGAGACAATTTAATGCTCTACTGAACAGTACAGCTTGACAATCACTCAGCTGAAGCCAAGAAAATCTTTAGAATCTTTAGAACCCCACATTCCAATCCTAATCAACCGGTTCTTCTTCTGAACTATGTTAATTTCCCATAATACTTTTCTGAATGCCATGATTAATTTTATGGGCACACTTTACATGACAGGGAACAAAAAAACCAATTCAAAGTTTACATCTATTACATCTACTGATGCACTGAAATGGTTGAACCAAAGTTTTCAAATTTTCTCATAAGAGTACTGCTCTTTGTGAGACAAAGACAATTAAAATATAAAATTATGGGGCCAGATAGGTGTTACTATACTAGAGCAGATATGATAAGAACAGACAGGAAATCAAAATTTTCCTTCCTGTAATAGAGAGATCAATTTATACAGCATGTAAAGCCTAAAGGAAGAGGAGACTGAGAGTGCTTTTTTTGGGGAAGGAAATAAACGGGGAAGGAAATGGATCCTTCTTGGAAAAACAGCAGTTTAGAAAAACAAGGTAGAATGATATATGCCCTATGTATAACTCAGTTATATGGACATGCCATCAATATATAGTGGTTTTCAGAGATACATGTTTATACTTATTTGTGGCATAGTATAGTAAATTCTTTGTATGTGTGTGTGTGTGTGTTTATATGGTTGATGTATGTGTTCATGTGTGTTTGCACAATTGTGTGCAAGAGTACATGGCCCTGTGATTGCTTGTCAAGATTAGGTGATTTCTGAAAAGACTCCATCATATTTTTTTCGAGGGAGGATTTCTCACTGAACCTGGAGCTGACCAATTCAGCAAGATTCCCTAGGCAGCAATCCCTAGTAAGCCTCCTCTTCCCACCTCCCCAACTCAGGTCTTGCAAGCATTCTCTGCCATGCCTGGCATTTTACAAGTTTGCTTCCCCAAGTCTTCAAGATAACATTATCGTCAGAAGTTGATTTTATACTAGAAGTTGGTTTTATACTAGACAGGACTATGAAATCCACACTTTAATCTACCTTTAATATGAGATGTCAGCTAAGCTGAAATGCTAAATTTTATTTTGATGATATTTTGGCTGCAACCTCCCTAACATTCTTTTATACATAATTCCTTTAATCATAAAATTGTCAACTTTCATTTGGAAGTGTTCTTTGAATTCTCACTAGCAACATGAGAAGGTTGTTTTTCATAGAATGTACGTAGGGTAAAATGAGCATTTCCTTATGTCATCTTGAAAGAGGAGATGCAGCCTGATTTCCAACTGGGTGAGGCAAGCTGTGGACTTCTACCCCTCTTTCTTTCCTCTCTCCTAAAAGGCCAGCTTTGCTTCTCCTCAGTTCACTTTGCTCTACCAAAGGGGAAGAGTGATTTATTCCATGGTCAAGAAGCAAACAGCCAGGCCCTGACCTCAACATGGACACAGGGGACTTGCTGTGTAATGTTGAGCTGTTACTTAGAGCCTTTTTTGGCTTGCATTGCTTTGTAGCAGACAAATAAATGATACAATCTTGAGAAAGCTTTCAAAATGTCCCTGAGGGCTGCCATAGAAAAAGCCAAATCTCTGTCGAATTCAAGAAAGAAAGCAATTTCCGTGCACAGAAAAGATGGGGAGGGAAGAACTGTGTGCTGACCACTGTGGGGATGTTGAAGGGAATCTGTGGGCAATCAGTTTCCCTGAGGTACAATCTAGGTGGTATTTGATGGATGATATCTATTGATGTAGCCGTGTCTTTTGTAAGGAAGCAAGCCAACGTACTATTGACTTATGAATCTAAAGAAAAGTGGCAGGGAAAATATAAAGCAACAGTAAGCTTCCTACCTGTCAAGTCTACATGGATTTGGTGTCAAAATGGAGATAACATTTGTCCTGGGAATCACTTTGAATAATTTAGAAATAATATTCAGTGATTAATGCCTCATAAGTTCTGTCATTCTTGTTTCTTCCTGTTCTTATATGATATAATGATCTAGGCATTATACTTCATCCCAAAGGATCCCAAAGTAGTTTACAATCACAGCATCAGTTCAGGTCTCCTTGTTGAACAATGCGTTCAGAATGACAGAATTACAATGTCCTTGGCAGACCTATGCATAATTTTCTAATAATATCTCCATTACAAAAAAAAAGCTTACATATAATTCTTAGTAATGGAAAAATCACTCCCTTAAGTTGAATGCCCATCAAATTGATGGAGTGGGTGAAACAGCAATGCTGATTAAGAGCACTGATCTTGAGTAAAATGGAAGATAGGTCACCATTCAGCTCCCAGGGGTATGCATTTGTAAAGGTTCGTGTAGAGGCACAGAAGTATACAGCATTGTGTTGGGACAGTCAATGACTTATAATGCTCTACCCTGTGTTCCAGTGATAGTGGACGAGCTGGAAGAACATATACATTCATTCCTCCTGTTCTGAGCGAACTACTCCAGGCCCACAAAGCCAGTAGAGCATTCTCTCTCTCCTTACATGCTGCCACTTGTATCCAAGCTGACTGTATGAAATTTTGTGCTATTGCTCATCTTTCTCACTTTTTAAGCTTTATGTTTTTACTATTTAATTATGTGTAGCTGTGTGTGTCTGCATGTACGTATGTGTATGTGAGTGCAGGTGCTCACAGAGGACAGATGTGTCCAATCCGCTGGAGTTACAGCTACACATAGCTGTGAGCCACCTGATGTGGGTACTGGGACTAGTCCTCCAGAAGAACAGCAAGGGCTCTTAATCATTGGGTCATCTCTGTATTCTACTCTCTGCTTTTATTCCTCATTTTTATGTTATTGGGAAGAATAAAATAGTCTGTGTAGTATTCGGAACATGTCTGTTAATGTAGTGTCAATTGCAACTCAGAACTCGTGATAATTTGTGGACCCAACAGTTATTTTAAAAGATAGTGTTTTTAAGACAGGGCATGGTGCCACAGGCCTTTAACCCCAGTACACAGGAAGTGGTAGTAGGGCTATCTCTATGAGTTCAAGGTCATCCAGGGCTACATAGTAAGACCTTTTCTAAAACAAAAAGCCTTCTTAAATTGAATATGTTTTTAGGGAACAGTATAGGTTTTGATTTTGCATACATTGCAGAACAATTAAATTAAACTAAATCAAACCTCTGCCTCCTCAAAATACTTATTTTGTGGTAACAATATGTAATTCATCATACCAACTATATTCATCCTATCTAGCTGAAGCTTTTGTTTCCTTTGACAGTTCTCAGTCTCTCGCAACAACCTATTGCCAGGGCTCAAGCCCTAGTAATCTTTGTTCTACTCTCTATTCCTATAATTTAACTACTTGAAGTTAAATTTTCTGTGCTTAGCTTATTTCATTTCATATAATGTCCTCCAAATTCATCCTTCAGCAAACAAGAGTTTCCTTCCTTTTTAAGCCTGAATAATTCCATAATAAATATACACCACATATAGTCCATGTCTATTTGTAATTCTTATCAAGGGAAAAGTTAAAAAATTTTCCCATTTACATCTTTAAGGTCTAACAATAAATAGATTAAGAGGAATTAAGATTCAGATATTTAATCAACCATGGTATCAAAACTTAAGACACATGGAAGAAATCATCATATTTCTTTTCAAAATCTGAAGCCAATATTAAAAAGAACTGTTTTATAATTATGCACAATATTTATTAATACTATATGTAACTTTATGATATTACTTTTGCCTTAATTTCTTAATAAAGTGCCTGATATTTGAAAAAGTAAATTTTGAAAATTATTTTAAAATCTGGTCTGTTTTCAACATGCCAGGTTGACTTTTCTCCTTGATCGTTACAGAGTGGTGAAAGTTTCCCATCTCTTGTACATACTGGTTCTTTTATAGAAGGGTGGGATATAGAAAGAGGCTGTTTAAAAGTGCCAAATTCAAAGGACACTACGTGACATCTTGGAAATGGTTTTATATAGCATGAGGTGTTTAAGATGGGTTATACCTGAAAAGTGGGAGATGTGAAGTTTATTATTGAGTAAGGATAGTACTGGGTATTTCAATCTTCAGACAACTAGCAAATGCAAGTTCATGATTAACTGCTAATTACCCTCAAAATGAGAAGGGAGGAATTAGGACCTCAGCCAAACTCCTCTACTTTTCTATTTCTGAGGAATTGCAGCTGTTCAGAAAGCAGTAATACATCCCTTCCTCTCCCCTCCTCCCCTTTTCCTCTCCCTCTTTCTCCTTCACCTCCTGTCTCCCTTCTCTCCCTCTCTTTTTCCTCTCCCTCCTCTTCCATTTCCTTTCTTCCTTTGCATTGACTCAACATAAAGACCAAGGGATTTAAGAATTTGTTCTGCACATAACCAGTCATTACTATTGCTTTCATGCTATGTCAGTTATCCACTGCTGCTCAACAAATTACCAAAATCTTGTAAGCTCATAACAGCCCAATTTATTCCTACAGTGTTGCTGGCCTAAATTTTCCCACAAATCCAGAGTCAAAGAGTCTTTGGAGCAGCCATCATTTCAAGGCTCAGCTAGGAGCAGCTCACAACCTGGAAGTTTGAAAGGCCCAAAAGGCTGCTGCAGGTGGAAGTAGTGTTGATTTGTAACCTGATCACAGAAGTGACACCCCATCACTTCCTGCTTAGTTTACTTGCTAGAAGACAGACAGTAAGTCCAGCCCACCCTCAAGGGAAGGGATTGACATTCGGATTTATACACTAAGAAGTAGAAAATATCTGGGTCACTCGTGATTTGGCTTACCCATAATACTTTGTATTTCTTTTGAGACAAGGTCACACTATGTAGCCAAAGCAGGCCTCAATCTTATTACAATTCTGTTGCTTCAACTTTCAAAGTACCCTGATCACAGGTGTGTGGTTTTAACGACTCTCAAGCAAAGTTCAAAAGTGCCTCGCTCAGAATGTTTCAGAGGCCTGTTGTTTTATAGTAGAATATCCACATGAACATATGCATTGTCCTCCAAGTACAGGTGCATTTGCATAAAACTCATATTTTCCCAAAAATCTTTACATATAATTGATAGCCCAAGAAGATAGGCCTGGCAATTGTCGGCTTAGCGCTAAGGCTGCAAATGTGAGAGGGGCCAGGTTGCTGAGGAGCCCCAGCCACACCAGGCACCCTTCAACCCCGCCTGAATTTCCATCTTCTCTAAGTCATTTGTCCTGATTGAAAGTCCACCATTAACTGTGCACTTTTGTTTAATCTAGACAGTCTGTATTTTATAAAAGTGAATCTTTTTGATGAACAGGAGTATTTTGAACTTCACTCTGCCATTGAATTCTTAGTCCCTGCTCGTCTTTCAAACACAGTTGATTTTACTTATCAGGCCAAAGATTTATCAGCTATTCATTATCAGCAACTGACTTTGCAACGGATTACATACTGACCTCTCCTCTATTGTGTTGGGAAGGTGAAATTTCAAAGAAGGGTAAATTTAGGATTCGGGGCATGGTTCAGCATCTAAGAGCACTTGTGCTAGCAGTGGACCAGCACCCACAGGTGCACTCCCAATTGTTTGTAACTGCAGGAGATACCACCCATTCTCTAACCTCTGCAGGCTGTATGCATGCATACATGCACTTCTATATATGTACATGCAGGCAAAACACTCATGCCCATAAAATAAGAATAAACAAATGCTTTTTAAAAAGAAGGGTAAAATTTAATTTACCATCAACAAATGAGAAGGCTATGCTAAGGCAGGTGTCTATCAAGGGATGTATAAACTATCAGAAACAAGTGTGCTCTTAATTTCTCTACGTCAGTTTTTAATTGTTTTCTTTTTGCTAATTTAATTAAAATCTTATTACATTTATTTATTTATTTATTTATTTATATACTCTGTGAGTGTGCGTGTGCACTTGCATGCAAACACACATGTGTATGGATCAGAAGACAATTTGAGGGAGTAATTTGACCTTTTTACTATATGGGTTCTGGGAATCAAGCTTAGGCCATGAGGCTTGGAAGCAAGTACTTTTACTCCCTCAACCATCTTGCTGACCCTTATTTTATCTTTTAATTAGCAAACAAAGCAGCAGGTTTCCTTGTGGCGTTTTCATACATACTCCGCTGTGTTTGATTCTCCCTCTTTTAGTCTTCTAATGGGCCCCGAGGTTTCTCGTATAAATATACACAGTTAAAGTGTATGTTAGGGAGTGGGTAGGCGGAGATCCTAGGTATGCTAGTTTTCTTTCTTTTCATTTTGTCTATTAGCACTACAGTGTTATTGTGCTGCAAATGAAAGTTAGCTATTTTTGAAAACTGTGCTAGGATTAAAGGAATCTCACCTGGTTAATATATGTTTGCCAAAAAGAAAGACAAAGCCAGGTGGTTGTCTTTCCTTTGGCCTGCTGATAATTTTTTTTAATGAAGATAATTTTTCTCTATCCTAAAGAAGAGCAACATGCAAAAAAATTCTCTATCCTAAAGAAGAGCAACATGCAAAGCATATTGGCAGGGGTGCCAAGTGTTATTGCAGTTACAGATAAGCAGTAAATGGAAAACAATATACTACATTCTAATCTGATATATCATATGGCCAGGTTATTCAGTACTACAGAAAACTGGACAAAGCCCAATTTATATTTCTGCTCACAAACAGGCTCATATAGATGTGACAGAAGGACTTAACCTTTCCCTCCCCTTCTCCCTCATTCACTTTCTACTCTTTTCTCTTCTCCTCGTCTCCTCTCTTCTCTTTTCCTCTCCTCCCCCCTCCCCCCTTCCCCTTCTCTTTTCTCCTCACCTTTCTTTCCTTCTCCTTCCCCTCCCCTCTCCTCTTCTAGCCTCCTCTACTCTTCTCCCTTATCATCCCTCCTTCTCTTTTTTTATTTTTTGTTATTTTAAGTAACAGGAATTTCCATACCTTTATCATAATTCAAAGCTGAAAAATATAGAAAGAAACAAATATTTTCCCACCTTTACACATTTTTTTGCTAACTAATTTATTGTGAGGTAACACAAATTTATGAGTTGTGTATTTGGAGTAAACAACTTTACCGGCTTATAGCATATTTATATGGTATATTTATAGAGTTCTGCCACCATTACCACAATCAATTCTAAAATATTTTCATAACCTCAGGTAGAAATCCAGCCCATTCTCTCTATTTCCATCTAGCACCACATAACCATCAATATATTTTCTGTTGTGTATTCTGGACATTTAATATAAGTAGAATGATAAAATGTGGCACTTATATTTAGCTTCTTTTAGTGTTCATATTTTCAAGGTTCATCCTACGTGGAGCTTCCTCAGTTGTTGGCTAGCTCTTTGCTATCTCTTCTTTTACTTTGGTTCATTGTTACTAAACTTATTCTAAACCAAAAATATGAATTCTGTAGGTCATTCTCCTATCTAGATAGAACAACATGACAAGATTCTACCTGAATTTTAAAAGTGACATAATAAATTAAGCACCAGTAATAAAACCACTCCAGGAACTCAGGAACTTAGCTCGGGGGGCTTCTGTGCAGCTGCCATATACCTGAGGTGCTATCTCTTAAGCCCATGGTGTTAAAGATGTGGCTCAGTTGGTAGAGTGCTGGCCTAGTATCCTCGATGCCCTGGGAATGGTCCCTACATAGTGAGGCCTGGTAGAGTGTCTGTAATCCTAGAATGTGGGAGGTGGAAGTAAGATTAGAAGCCTGAGGTTGTCTATCCTCAGCTACAACAGCGTGTTTGTGCCAGCCAGAATACATAAGACTCTGTCTTTAAAAGCAAGCAAGCAAACCTGTGTTAGCCAGGGAGGCCTGCCTTACCCACTCCTCAGGCATCACGGTACACTAGTCTGCATGTAACCCACCTAAACTAGGAACCTAGTGAACTGGATACAGCTGTGGAGGATCAGGTTGCTGTGCTTGAAGCTGCATCCTGACAAATAGGATAATGACCCAGAATGAGAACATCAGAAGGTAGTAATTGTACTCCTGGATGGACACAATAGCCACAGCAAGTATATGCAAACTTGCAAACCAGGCATGATAGTGCACCTGCATGTCAGCACTCAGAAGGCAAGAGGAACCCGAGTTCAAGGGTAGCTTAGGCCACATAGTTAGATCCCTTTAGCTCATGTCAACAATGAGCTCATTAACTCTTTGGCGGTTTTTTTTCAAGATACCTTTACCAATTATCACTGTCTTCTGACTTCATTTCCTTTTACTCTTTCAAAATTACCAACTAGTTGAATGAAAACTATAACAAATATTTGCTTACTATTTACACAACCAGAACAAATGATAGCAGGTTACCATATTGTTTCAGAGGCTTTGTATCCAAAGGGATCATGAAAGACAGACTGGTAATATGGGAGTAGAAAAGGGAAGTAAACTCTTTTAGTTTGTTTTTCTTAATTGTATGAAATGACAAGTTTTGTTATGGCATTGTCAAACAAGGCCAGAAACTCATCAAATCGGTTTGTAAATATAAATAAATATTATTATTATTGTATGTGTGCATGTGCATGAAGTGTGTGTGGAGGGGAGGGGGTCCATATGTGCCTCCATGTGTATATGGAGATCAAAGGACAGCTCTGTGGAGTCAGTTCTCTCCTTCCTCCTTCACGCATGTTCAGTGGACAGAACTCAGGTCACTAGGCTTAGTGCGTAAAGTCCCTTTGCCAGCTGAGCCATCTTGCTTGTGTCAAAAGAATTCCCGAAAGAAACTGTGTCTACAGAGACTGATTAGAACTGCAGAGATGTGGAGAGGTTGGAATGTTGCAAGTCCAGAGCCTAAATACCTTATCTTGAGCTAGCTTTAGCCTGCTACCTTGCCTACCTCTGTGTGGGAACTAATGGCCTGCAACTAACAGATAAATAGCTTTTAAATATATTAACTTAGCAGACCCCTAACTTTCACCAACAAAAATCTAAGAATGTTACAGATAGTATCTGAGGCCAAAGTTCCCCCTATCTTGCCATACCTGCCTCTCTGATGTGCCCTCCAAATGTATTTTCAACTTGCCTTACGACTGTCTTTGTTCCATAAAATTATACAAGTTCATGAACTGCTTCCAGGTTGGAATGGAGAATTTGGGGTAATCTAATTCTGTGTTCCTGGGCCAGGGTCACTCAAAATGGCCCCATAATAAACTCTTTCTCTTATTCCCTTTAAGATAAGAGGTAGAATTTTGTTTGTTTGTTGTGAACATTAGCACATAATTTTTTATTTAAAAGTATTTTTTCATTTTACATACCAACAACAGTTCCCCCTCCCTCCCATCTTCCTACCACCCCACCTTTCCTACAACCCCCATCCACTTCTCAGAGAGTGTGAGGACATTGGGAGTTAAAAAAATCTGGCATATCAAGTTGAGGCAGGACCTAGTCCCTCCTCTCTGTATCAAAGCTGAGCAAGGTATCCCTCCATAGGGAATGGGCTCCAAAAGCCAGTTCATGCACTAGGGATAAATCCTGGTCCCACCACCAGTGGCCCCACAAACTGCCCAAGCCAAAGAATTGTTACCCACATTCAGAGGGCCTAGTTCAGTCCTATGCAGGTTCCCCAGCTGTCAGTCCAAAGGCAGTGAGCTCCCACTAGCCCCATCTTGGTCTTGACCCCTTTGCTTATATTATCACTCCTTCCTCTCTCTCTGGACTCTGGGAGCTCAGCCCAGTGCTTAGCTGTGGATCTCTGCATTTGCTTCCATTCATTGCTGGATGAAGGTTTATGATGACAATTAGGAAAGCACAGATAATTTTTAACAATAAAAGAATACTAATAGACTTGAATATCCCATATTTACTAAGCTCATCATAACTTTTCCTAAAGCTATCCTTACTGATTTTTATACTTAGTGCTACTATGCTCATTTTTATACTGCTTCTATGAGGTATTCTGGTTGGTTAAATGATACTATGTATACACTTTTCTGTCTTCTTAGCAAATATGTCATTTGGGATATTAAATCTAGTTTTACATGCATCCGTTTGCTCAAACAACTTACCATTCAAGTCATATATTCCCTTATTAATTATCTGTTTAGTCAAAGCATCAGTCACCAGGAAACTTGTTAAAAAAAACTTCCTATTGTGAAGAGGTTCTATCTCTCTTTTAAACCCTGTCACCTTCTATTTATATTTTGAAACTTGACTAACAAGTTCATGCAAGTGTAGAGTGGTTAATTAGAAGTTTTCTCATGCAGTGATTCCATACGCCTGTTAGAGCTTCTTAGGTGTGCTCCTCTGGGCAAGTCTGACCTTTTGCTTGTTTTTTGTTAGCAGTCTCCCAAATGAGAGCATTTTTTTGGATCTTTTTACTTTCAACCTACTTTCCTAGATTTAGTGTCACTCAGAAACAGCATTTTGCTGAATTTGTTCCTGTCTCTCACATACATCTGAGCACTTCTATTTTATATTTGGCAGTTCTGGTTCAATGAAAATACTCTGGTTTCATGTGAATCAGTATTTACTATTAATGCTTTGGTTTGCATTTTATGCTTGCTAGGGATTTATTTTCCCTGTAGACTTGTTTTTCCTTTCCTGAATTTTGTTCTTTCTTCTGGCTTGGAGTCTTTCTTCTCGGGAATGGTTTCCCATACGATTTTGTTGGGAGCCCTAGAATCATCCCCAGTCTGTGATTACCTGTCTTTGGTGAACTTTGGGGAATGATTAATGGCTCACATGCCTAATTAAAACTCAAACCATAAATTCATCATTTAAAAGCTTAGAAATTCCATATGAAGTTGATTATTGTTCTTTCAAGTTCTGTGAAGAATTGTGTTGGGATTTTGATGGGGAGTTATTGAATGTATATATTGGTAGGATTGCCATTTTTACTATGTTGTTCCTTCCTATCCAAGAGCTTTTCATTTTCTTTCCATTTTCTGGTATCTTCTTCAATTTCTTTCTTCAAAGACTTAAAGTTCTTGTCAAATGGGTCTTTCACTTCCTTGGTTAGTGCTACCCACAAGATATTTTATGTTATTTGTGGCTATTGTGAAAGGTGATGTTTCTCTGATTTCCCTCTCTGCTTCTTTATCATTTGTGTATAGGAGGGCTACTGAATTTTTTGAGTTGATCTTGTATCCTGCCACATCACTGAAGGTATTTATCAGCTGTAGGAGTTCTCTGGTAGAGTTTTTGGGGTCACTTATATACACTATCATATTGTTGAAGGAGAGAGGGAGACCGCTTTTCGTCCCGGCCGCCCTGCTAGCTTAACCCCTGAAATAATCACACAGAAATTGTATTAATTAAATCACTGCCTGGCCCATTAGCTCTAGCCTCTTATTGGCTAACTCTTACATCTTGATTAACCCATTTTCTATTAAATCTGTGTATCACCACGTGACTGTGGCTTATCGGCAAGATTCTACCCTATGTCCATCTCAGGCAGGAGATTCATGGCATCTTCCATATTGCCCTTCTTCCCAGCATCCTGTTCTGTCTATCCCGCCTACCTAATTTCTGCCCTATCAAGAGGCCAAGGCAGTTTCTTTATTCAACCAATGAAAGCAACACATAGACAGAAGAATCTCCTACACCATCATATCATCTACAAATAAGGAAAGTTTGATTTCTTCCTTTCCAATTTGAATCCCTTTAATCTCCTTTTGTTGTCTTATTGCTATTGCTAAAACTTCAAGAACTATGTTGAAGAGATATGGAGAGAGTGGGCCTTGTCTTGTTCCTGATTTTAGTGGGATCGCTTTGAGTTTCTCTCCATTTAATTTGATGTTGGCTGTCAGCTTGCTGTACATTGCTTTTATTATATTTAGATATGTTCCTTGTATCCCTGATCTCTCCAAGATCATTATCGTGAATGGGTGTTGGATTTTGTCAAATGCTTTTTCAGCAGGACAAACCCATTCCAGATGTTGGCTTTGTACATTCCCTTCATCATTAATTAGTCATTTTGGTACTGTTCCACCAACCAGGGCAAACATCTTACCATCTTCTTTTTGCTTCTATGAACAGAAACCGTCAGACTTTCAGACTGTGTCTTACTTTGTATATCATATTCTGTTAAATTTTTGAGTCATGAAACTGTTTTTCATGCTTTTGCACCAATTTTTATCTTACTTTGTTCTTCATATACTTAATCTATGACTTCAATATTAGTTATGCACTGAATTGTGACTTTCCTATGCTATTTCACCAGTCTTTTAAAACGGGAATTTGTAATTATATATTTAAAGATAAAATAAGTGATTATAATTATTTAGAATGCAAAACAATGAGTCTTGTACTTTATATGACCTCTAAAAAAAGGTTTTTCTTGCAATATCTTAAAACAGTTTTGAATAAAAGAGATTTTGCTACATGTCATTGTCATGGTTTCAAGAGTAAACATTAAACTCTATATTCTGTAATTATTTTGATCTTATGAATAAAATATGATATACTCAATGTTTTATGATTTCATTATGGACTTTTCAGATGGCAAGGAATTAAACCTATGTGTATACTGAATTGTCATATATCCATCACCTAGCTTCAACTACTATCATCTTCCTACCATGCTTGGTCCATCAATTTGTCTCCATCATTTCATCCTGTGTTTCAACATGTTGAAACAAATCCCAATAATGGTATCACTCCAAAACTATGTGTTATTAGCTAATCTTATCCTGAAAAAAAACTTTAAAGTTATCACAATATTATGAACCTGACAAAAGTAACAATTCATTAATGTTCTCACATATGTTCCTGTTTGATTTTCCCCAGCTATCTAAAGTATGCTTTAATTTTTATCGATGTATACTGAAGTTTTGCCTGATTTATGTCTGCTTACCGTATGTGTGTCTGATGCCCAAGAACACCATGCTGGAACTGAAGTGCCAGATGGTTGTGAGCTGCATGTGGGTGCTGGAACTCAAACCCTAGTCTTCTTGAAGAGTAGCAAGAACTCTTAACCACTGAACCATCTTTCCAGACTCTAAAGTTAAACTTTTTAATGTTAGTTTGTAATCAGAATACAATTGAGGTCGTATACTAAAACTGTCATGTTTTGAGCTTGCCATAATAATAATTTCCCTTTACTCTTTTTTATACTCTATGCCATTTATTTGT
Source organism: Ondatra zibethicus (assembly GCA_004026605.1). Taxonomy (NCBI): domain Eukaryota; kingdom Metazoa; phylum Chordata; class Mammalia; order Rodentia; family Cricetidae; genus Ondatra; species Ondatra zibethicus. Next base: position 10,950 of record PVIU01022004.1, on the reverse strand, counting down.
TGAATAATCTGGATCAGTTGTAGGTCATAGTCATTTTATTTGTAAAATTTCAAAGTAATTATATGTTTTTAGAAGAGGCTTAATATCCTTCACAATGTGCTGATACATTGTGAAAGACATTGCAAAAAGCATGTTAAAAGATATTTAAAGAATTATTTATTTACTATTTAGGTAGACTATTACATACTAGTTATCTTTCACTATGTACATAATTATTCCAAAATCATACCCACTAAATAGAAGTGTCTATCTTCAATATGGAAAACAATTAACTCTTAGTCTTTTACCTCTAGAAGTCCATTCTTGCATGCGGAGATCCCAGGCATGATAATCTCAGACACAGAAGTCACATCACTAAGGTCCCATGACATTTCACGGATGGGCTTAGTAACAAAAGTGGATGATCTCCTCAGAAAACACAATCATGAATTATTTCCAATGGATTTTTAGGCGATTAAACTTCTCATTAGCCCAACATAGTTAATATTCTAGGCATGTATTATTAATATTATCTTGTCATTATGGAAACAGAAAAAAGGAATACTTGTAGTAATACCATGGATTTCAAAAATATTATCAGAACAAGAATTATGCATGCATGCATGAATGAAGTGATCATTACTGTATTGCTTCTTATTTTAACTCTATTAACATGCACATTTAGTCACAGAAATCTAAGGCATGGCCGAAATTGAAATATTGTAGATAAGATAAAGGAATCATAAACATATTTTATCTGTAAGCAATAATGAGCTATTTTTAAATAATTCAAACAATAAGTTATTATAAGTAGATAAACCTTGAAGATGTATATAATTTTATTCATTCATTTTAAGGCTAAATCAAAAGGCAAGTAGTTGAATTCCTCTAACTATAAATGGAGTCAAACTCTTAACTGTTATTCTACACTTTTTTTCACTACACTTCACCATCCTCAAATAGTTACAATGGGACAATTTCAGGATCATAAATAAACTTATTATTATTAAATGTGGGGGCATTTATGAAGCTAAACACTATAGCAGAAGCACAAACCTGTTTTAATATATTAATTCTTGACATTGCAAGAATACATTTATAGTAGAAAGAAAATCCCCTGATTATCATTAGCTATGTACATATAGATATGAGCAAATTGAACATACAAACCTTTGGATCATAAGGAGTTTCTGAGAAACTCCTATCCACCCTTTTCACTTGGAAGCAAAGGACACAAATATGCTTTATAAAATTTTTAATTTGGGACATAAAATACCAACAAACTTGAAGTTGGGTGATTGACCTATGAGGTGACAATCAGGAAATTCAGTTTCCATCTTAAATTCTCTCTCTCCAAAATAAGAATTCCATGTGTTCTCATTTCTTTTGGATAGTATATTGGTAAGGAGTAGGGTACTCCCTAAATGGATTAATAAATAATTACTCAGTTTAAAAGAGGGTATGCATCATTTACTTTAAGATCAAATGACAAGGCAAAGACATAAAGATCCCAAGGAAACATCCAGTTTCTATGCAAAGGAATATGTAGCCCAGCCTAGATGTAGGACCTAGGTATTATGCTCTAGTCATCTCTTTGTTTTCACCATTGTTAGGAGACAAAATTTACTTACTAGATGGGGTGAGGGAGGAAGAATGGGTAAGAACTTTTCAAAACATTTTAAAATAACAAAATCAAACTTCATCCTGTACTGTACACAGCCCTTTTGACTCCCTGTCTTTGTTTGGAGGAAGACAAGTGGTGTCAACATTGGAGCCACCTCCTCTGCAGTAGCCCTCTACAGACAATGCTGTCAGTTCCCAAAAACCAAATGAAATGTGCTAAGGAACTCTGTGGAAATGATTGCTCAATGGTTAAAAGCACTTAGTGCTATTCTAGTGAACTTGGGTTCAATTCCTAGCATTCACAGAGCAGCTCACAATCACCCCTAACTGCAGTTCCAGGGAATCTGACACCCTCTTTTAGCTTCTGTGGGCACTTTGTGAAAATGGTACATGCATTGCCTGAATATGCATGAGTATACACATAAGATGAAATAAGGATTTAAAGGAATATAATAGAAAGTTCTCTAAGTTTCTATTAGGCTCCAGAAGAAATTCCACAGGTTGGAAATCTTATATAGAGTGCACAGTCACTTCTATTTACAGCATGATCTGTAGAAAAGTATCATTGTTTCTTGTGTTTTAATTTGCAAATTATCTTGTTATTAAATCATATTTAAATGGATGAAGACCATTTCTGGAGTCCCAAACTAGCTATGAAGATATCATCTCACTAGTAAAATTTAATCAAAGAATAAAACTTGCGATGTGAAGAAAAGTTATAGACTCGAATGCCATTTGAATAATTTACTAATATCATCATAAAATATGGTTCTGAGTGTTTGATCAGAGAAACCATAAAATTAACTTATGGATAATAATTATTGATTTGTTTCAGAAATATATATGAGCAATTCCAAAATAATTACTAAAGGATTAATTATATAATGAAAATATTTAGAAATCTTTAATCTTGTTATTTCAGCAAAACATGAGATTTGGTAGAGATACATATTAATTCTTTGTATATATGTAGAGATCCAATTTATTTTTAGTCAGCAGAGCATGATGTGTATGTGTAAGCATGTAGGTGAAGTACAGAAAACAACTCAGTGGAGTCAGTACTCTCCTTCTAACTTTAAGTAGGTACCAGAGACCAAACTTAGGATGCCAAGCTTGTGTGGCAAGCACCTTTACCTGTTGAGCTACCTTGCTGTGCCAAAGATCAAAATCTTAAATGCAAATGTTAGTAAAATAAATCCAGTGTTTTAGAGCCAGCTTTTGATTGTTACTTTGCAAATCTCTTTCTATCTCTCCAAGTTATCATTAATAAGACTTCACTGTCTGCATCAGCAATGGGTACACACTACGAATTAGAGCTCTTTTGAGAAACTAGAATATCACACATTAAAACTATCATATGCAAGGTTCATATCAATATAGTGCAATGAGAAAGATAGTCAGCCCAAGAAAAACTAGAGTATTGGGAAAGTGAATTTCAAAGGCAGTGACATAGTAAGCTTTGGAATATTTAAGTACACCAAATGGCATGCCAAAGTTAAGGCCAAATATATTACTCATTATTATAAATGTGAATGGATTAAATTCTCAAGACACAAGACTAATATTCTAAGACTAGGTTAAAGAAAGGTTAAAACTAAAGTAAAGAACAAAGCTATCCCAGGCAAATGCAAATGGGAAGAAAGAAAAGGTCACCATTTCAACACCAGGAAAAGTAGAATTAAATTTAGAAAGCATACAAGTACATTGAGAAATCTCTCTTTTATTGATAAAGCCACATCTAGGAGTTAGACAACACAAAGGTTGTTGGAACATAAGGAAAAGTTGGAAAAATCATCACCATTTGGGAAGATATTTATACAGCTCTCCTAATTGTTGATAAATTAAATAAGGGAGGAGGACAAGGAAAGAGACTAATCTATTATTAGTGTTATCAGTTTGAGACATTCATTAATATCACAGAAAAAATAGTTTTGTCTTTTGAAATATTGGTAGATAATTAAGAAAGCTTAACAAAATATTTTAATTTGCAAAAGGGTCTTACTGCGTTTATCAAATCACATCAACCTTGTTTTTTAGCAAGAATATATAACATCATCCCTATCAAAAGGCTGTAACTAGGAAAGCAAACCATTAAGTATTGAAGACACTCCTGAAATAATTGTGGGATCTAAGAGAAAATCAAGCATAGCTTAAATCAGTATTTATTAAAAAATGAAAGCACAACAGGTATTATCAAAAGTATGGGGCCCACTAGATATGGTGGTGTACACCTGTAATCTGAGCTCCACTGAGGGAGAAGTGGATGATCTTCATGTTTTCGAGGCCAACATGTTCCAGGTTAGCCAGGGCTACAGAGTGAAAGCCTTTCTCAAAATAGTTTTTTTTTTTTTTTTAAATTATGGAACCTGAACTGCACTCAAAGAAAACATATTAGTTTAAAGAGTATTTATTGTAGAATATTTATCTAATACTAATTGTAAAAGTTTATGTTGAATTCTTTTAAATCTTAAAACACAGAATTGAATTCAGTAATATTTTTAAAGAATTTTATGCTGTAAATTCATGAAAAACTTCGCATAGAAATTCTTACTAACAAGTCAAGAGAAAGATATTCTTCCCTAGACGTTTTCATATTTTCTTTGAACAGGTCCTGCTTCAAGTTTATTTGTAGAAACAGCACAGGACACCAACCATCTGCATCCAGTGTTAAGGGTGGTGGGAGGTCACACTAGTCCATCTGTCTTCATATTAGCAGAGCGGCCTTTACTATTTGGTCTTCACAAAGGTCTTGGGACCATTGGGTGCCAAGGGGCAGTTGGAACTGGAACAAGAGCTGAAGCCCGAGGCTGAGCCGCCACCATCAGTCTCACTTGGAGCTTTACCTGTGATTGGCAGGATGAGTGCCCTCCTGGATGGCCTTTGCACATCAATTCATTGCTTTTACATTGTTTTCCCGCATCTTCTTTAGGCCCTTCTTGATGTTGTTTTTGGCAAAACTCATGCTCCTCAAGAACCTGGAGTTGAACCACTTAAGAAATTTGTAACTTTGTGACCTGAGGTTTCTTAATGGCATGTCCATGCTATTTTTGTGCCTACATGTGGTATCTTTCTTGGCCTTGTCTGCATGGTAATGACGGTTTACTTCTGTACATTTTTTGAGGGGGGAACATTCAACAGATGCCAATATAAGGAATCTTTAAAGCAGAACAATAAAGATAATTTTTAACAACACCTAATCTGACCCTATATAGTTTCTTTTTTATTAAAAAAATAAGTTTAAGAAAACATTAGCATCATATTTTATGGGAAACACTAGAAGAATTCTCATTAAAATTTAGAAAAATAGAGTTGTCTACTTATATTTTGGTTGTGAACCTAGCTTTTAATAGCTAAGCCATCTCTCCAACCTTTGTCTACTTATTTCTATTACATGAAGTAATATTATTAATAAAGGTAATGGTATATCATTATTATATGTCAAAGCATTCAGAAGATATAAATATATAATTCAATCAGAAAGTAGGGTGTGGTAGCACAATCTTTAATCCCAGCCTGATCTACATAGCAAGTTCCAGGTCAGCCAGAGTTACGTAGAGAGCCCTATGTTTACAAAAATAACAGTGTATGTGTGTGCGTGTGTGTGTGTATGTGTGTGTGTGTGAGAGAGAGACAGACAGAGACAGAGACAGAGTGTGTGTGCGTGTGTGTGTGTGTGTATAGAGACAGTTGGAGGAAAAGAGCAGCTGCTGATCTTCTAGAATACTGGAGCTCAGTTCCCAGCTCCTGTATGGTGGCTCCCTATTGAAGCCTGTAACTCCAATTGCAAGGATCTGGCCTCCTCAAGCACCAGGCACACACGGGGTGCACACACACACATTCAGGCAAAATACCCACCAACATTAAAAATATTCAAGAGAAAGAAGTACAAAAAGCACAATATTAATATGTTAAAGTCAGTTTCTTTGATTTTACCCATCAACTATTTGATAATAAAATGAAAAATAAAATCAGCATCTTTTAATGTTAGTTATATCTTACAGAAACAACTTAATGGGGAAAAGTTTCAGACATCACGGTTTCAGAGGGGTCCCTAGTTTGATGAGAAGGCAGGGTAGATCCTCAGTTCAGGCACTGGGCAATGGATATTTACATCCTGGAAGACCAAGCAGTAGAGAACGACTAGAACTTGGGTATGTGTAGTAATAATCTTCAACAGTTTGCCACTAGAAATCCACTCTAACCATCTAGGCCCCACATCCTAATGGTTCCATAGCCTTTCAGAATGGTGCAGCAGCTGGGGAACAAACTCTCAAAATCCCAGCCTGTTGGGGACAGTTCAGATTCAAACCATAACATTCGTAATCATTACGCAGGAAAACCAAGTACTAAAATGAACAAATTATGGGCATTAAAAATGTAAAAAATGTACAACAATTTCTTTATCTGTTCCTCGGTTGAGGGGCATCTAAGTTGTTTCCAGTTTCTGGCTATTACAAATAATACCGCTGTGAACATAGTTGAACAAATGTCCTTGTATTATGATTGAGCATCCTTTGGGTATATGCCCAAAAGTGGCATTGCTGGATCTTGAGGTACATTGATTCCCAACTTTCTGAGAAACCGCCATACTGATTTCCAAAGTGATTGTACAAGTTTGCATTCCCACCAGCAATGAAAGAGTGCTTCCCTTACTCTGCATCCTCTCCAGCATAAGCTGTCATTGGTATTTTTGATCTTAGCCATTCTGACTGGTGTAAGATGGTATCTCAGAGTCATTTTGATTTGCTTTTTCCTGATGGCTAAGGATGTTGGACATTTCCTTAGAGTATCATTTGGCCATTTGAGATTCTTCTGTTGAGAATTCTCTGTTTAGGTCTGTACCCCATTATTAATTGGATTATTTTGTATTTTGATATCTAATTTCTTGAGTTCTCTATATATTTTGGAGATCAATCCTCTGTCTGATGTGGGGTTGGTGAAGATGTTTTCCCATTCAATAGGCTGCCATTTTGCCTTATTGACTGTGACATTTGCTTTACAGAAGCTTCTCAGGTTCAGGAGGTCCCATTTATTTATTGTTGTTCTCAGTGTCTATGCTACTGGTGTTATATTTAGGAAGTGGTGTCTTCTGTGCCCATGCATTGAAGGCTACTTCTCAATTTCTCTTCTATCAGGTTCAGTATAGTTGGATTTATATTGAGTTCCTTAATCAATTTGGACTTGAGTTTTTTAATGGGGATAGATATGGATTTATTTACATTCTTCTACATGTTGACATCCAGTTATGCCAGCGCCATTTGTTGAAGATGTTTTCTTTTTTCCACAATAGAGTACTACTCAAAGGTAAAGAAATAATGACATCTTGAAATTTGCATGCAAATGGATGGAACTAGATAAAAAATCATCCTGAATGAGGTAACACAGACCCAGAAAGATTAGCATGGTATGTACTCATTCATAAGTGGATACTAACTGTAAAGTAAAGGATAACAAATCTATAGTGCACAACCCCAGAGAAACCAAGTAACAAGAAGAACCCTAAGAGAAACATATATAGATACCCTTGGGAAGAGGAAGTAGACAAGATATTCTGAGAAAGTTGGGAGCATGGTGGTATGGGGAGAAGAGAGGGCAGAAGTGGAGGAGGAGGTAAGAAGGGGATGGGGAGGAGAACTTTTGGGAACAGGATGCTTGAGATGAGGGAAAGAAAGAGACAGAGAGCAAGGAAAGAGATATCTTGACTGAGGGAGCAATTATGGGGCTAGCAAGCAACCTAGCATTAAAGAAACTCCCAGAAATCCACAAGGATTACCTCAGCTAGGACAAGACCCTAAGCTGTAGTGGAGAGGATGCCAGAACTGGCCCTCCCCTGTAGTCAGATTGATGACTGTCTTAAATGTCACCATAGAACCTTCATCCAGCAACTGATGGAAAGAAGAGGCAGAGACCCACAGTGGAGCACTGAGCTGATCTCCCACAGTCCAGTCAAAGAGTGGGAGGAGTGACAATATAAGCAAAGAGGTCAAGACCATGATGGAGACACCCACTGAAACAGTCTACCTGAGCTAATGGGTGGGAGCTCACCAACTCCAGGCAAACAGTGAGGGAACCAGCATAGGACCAAACTGGGCCCTCTGAATGTGGGTGACAGTTGTATGGCTGGGACAGACTGTAGAATCACTGGAAGTGAGACCAGGATTTGTCTCTACTGCTTTTACTGGCTTTTTGGAGCCCATTCTCTTTGGGGGGGGATACCTTGCTCAGCCTAGATATATTCAAGAGGGCCTTGGTTCTGCCTCAAAGTAGTGTGCTAGACTTTGTTGACTCCCCATGGGAAACCTTACCTTCTCTGAGAAGTGGAGTGGGGTGGAGGTAGGAGGGGAGGAAAGATGGAGGGAAGGGGAGGAGGGGAGGGAGTGGGAACTAGGATTGGTATGTAAAATAAGAAAAGATAGGGTTTTTTTAACAAATAAATGAAAAAATTGTGAAAAAAACATATAAATGACAGAAAGTACTACAGGAACTGTATCTATTCATACAATGTACTCTCAAAAGCATGTCACACCACTGTGTGTATGTCTCTTTATACATACTTAATGCTTTATGTATTGAGGGAGATATGATGCAGTCAGGATACTTTATAGTTCACCTGAGAGAATAAACATGAGAATATCCAATTACTTTTGAATAAAGACAAGTAAAAAATAGAGGGAGATTACTTGTCTACCAGACACAGTAACGTATTTTAGGACCACAGATAAGGAAAGGGGAAGATGCTGGGGCCCAAATTGAAAGATGAATAAAACAGATACGTAGGGCATTTTAGACCGGTGGAGAAAGCACCAATATTCAATGAACAACACTGAACAACTAGAGAACCATTTGCACAATAATAAATTGTAAATAAATCAAAGGCTAAAAAGTATCAAATGTAATAAACTCAACAATATGATATGCTAAAATATAATAATATGATATTTCAAATTCTGTGACAAAGAATGGAATATTTAATATTTGATTTGGGGACAACTGGCTATCCATATGGAAGAAAATAAAATTAGGATCCCAACTCATGTTATAAAAGCAAAAACAAAAAAAATGAGAAAAGAAAAAATCCAGATGGATTATATATTAAGTGTAAACAAATAAAAATTAAAATCTTGAAGGAAAAGCAAAGGATAACAAAAAGAGATTGGCAAGGCAAGGGAAACAGAAGTTATTTTTTAAAAAGCAAACATATTTATCTATATAAAATGAAAATATTTGCTATGACAAGAGATACAATAAATCAATGATAAGTTACAAACTTGGATACATTCTAGTGCTTAAGATGCTAAAGACTTGATTTCTATTGTGTGTATATGAGCTATCACAAAAGGACGAGAAGGAGAAACTCACAAGAGAAAACTCACTGGAAGCACATCCTTAAAAAATACATGAAGATTTAAACTAACTGACAAGATTTTTTTTAAGCCCAAGGAGTGAATTTCTGAGTTCTGTTAATTCTCAAACATACATTTTCCTTCACATTTGTTTTGTTTCCTCCCTATTATTATGATGTGCTTTGGAATGAAAGGAGTTTTACATTCACCATGAGCCTGTCAGCATCCGTGACATCATTTTAACCATTCCACATGTGAGAACATGGCTGTTGCTTCTGGAATTGTATCTGGGAAACAGCATTCTCTCTCTCATTCAGTTAATTCTCAGGAATAGAGCACGAGTATCAATTATTTTTTGAATTTTTACACTGACACTATCATATATGATCAAGGAGGTCCCCACAAAACACGATTCTATCCTATTCCATAGCTGTTCTGTGTGTACATAAACAACAGTTGTTTCAGCAAATACGAGATTTCACTGTGTAGTTTAGGATAGCCAAAACTACACAGTTTGGAAGAGCTCATGACATCCTGTGGTGTGTGCCATGATGCCAGGGTTTATCAATTTCGTTAAGAAAACTCTGGAAGAACCAATTTCAGGAAACTTCTGTTGATTTCCTGTCTGCATACTTGTGAATAATGCTGCAGTAAACATGAGGGGTGGAAATATTCTTTTGACACTTGTTTCATTTTCTTTGGGAAAAAGGATTACTTCATGTCATTTTATGCAATGTAGATGAAACTGGAAAACATTTTTTTTAAACGGGAATAAGCCAGGCAGAGGAAGATAAACAGCACACAATCTCCCACATGCACAGAACGTAAATATACCAATTTCATAGAGAGTAGAATAGAGATTATGAGAGTCTAGAGAAGTTAGAGGAGAGGCATAGATGAGAAGGGATAGACTAAAGGAAGAATTAGTTCTGTGGTGTCATTAAGCAGTCTGTTGGATGACTATAGCTACCAATAATGTACATTTCAAGAAGACATTGAATCTTATCACTGCAAAAAATAATACATATTTGAGGTAATGTGTATACTAATTAATATGATTAGATCACTATATAATGTGCACATGTATCAAAATATCATATGGTGCTCCTTAAGTATGAGAAATCATGTGACATGTAAGAATAACTATAAATAACGAAAGATTCTAGCTTCAAACACTGCACAGTTGTATACTTACCTGGCAAGGGAGATATGACTGCAGAGGTGGTTTTTCCAGGGTGAGGCTTATCCGTTGTACTTTGGACGTGCTTGCTCCTATGATTTCCCAAAATATGAGAAACTTGACTGCATGATTTGTGGCATTGGGGGCCTGTATTCACGCCCTCCCATGAGAAGAGTAAAATTAAAAATTTTAAAAATTGCATTGCTGTTTTACATAAAACCTTGGTGTCAATAAAAAGAAAGGCAAGTCATTGAGATGGCACAGTAACTAAAGTGCTTGCTGTATAAGTCTAATGACCCAAGTTTGATGCCTACAATCCACAAAGTTGGGGCATTGTCTTCTCTATTACATGGTAACTCCATGTAAATTCCTTTTATATTTGTATATATTTCAGGAAGCCTCTACAGTAGCACATTTTTGATATTGCTTTTCAAAAGTCCTTAAGTGTTACCCATCCCTCTCCATATTCCCGGCCCTCCTGTCCCCCTCTTCATTTAATCCTCCTATTCTAGTTTTCCCTTTATCCCTTTATAACAAAATATTCTATTTTCTTTTTCTTGGAATATCTGCTTCCTGCCCCCAACCCTTATTAGCTACCTAACCCCTCTGTATATCCTGTGTCTTAATGAGTTCCCTCCAAGAAGGAAGGTTTTTAATTTTGGAGGAAAATGCTACACAATAATAAATGATTTGATTATGGCGTTAACACAATTACACACTCTCTCTCTATTCTTTTCTCTTCTCCTTCCTTTCTGCCTTCTTTCTTTCTTTTTTTCTTCTCCTTTGTATGTGTTCTTTTCTAATAGAGTCAACCCTCCCTCCCTC
>PVIU01022003.1:0-30332 GCA_004026605.1 Ondatra zibethicus | reverse complement strand
GGAGTCATTTTAGGACTGGCAAGATACTTGGCTCTAGAGGAGATCCCAGGTGTCCACAGGGATGTCCCCAGCTAGGTCCTTGGGCAGCAGAGGAGAGGGTGCCAGAACTATCATTGTCCCATAGTCACACTGATGAATATCTTGATCACATCCATAGAAATTTCATCCGATGGATGGAGATAGAGACAGAGACCCACATTCACACCAGAGCAATGGATTGAGCTCCCAAGGTCCAGTCGAAGAGCAGAAGAATCTTCATCCGGCAACGGATGGAGATAGAGACAGAGACCCACGTTGGAACACTGGACTGAGCTCCCAAGGCCCAGTTGAAGAGCAGGAGGGAGAAGATGAACACAGAAGTCAGAACCGCAAGGGATTCGTCCACCCATTGAGATGGTGTGCCCGATCTAGTGGGAGCTCACCAAGGCCAGCTGGACTGGGACTGAACGAGCATGTGATCGAAACAGACTCTCTGAATATGACTGACAATGGGGACTGACTGAGAAGCCAATGACAATGGCACTGGGATTTGATTCTACTGCATGTACTGGCTTTTTGGGATCCTAGTCAGTTTGGATTCACACCTTCCTAGACATGGATGGAGGCGAGAGGGCCTTGGGCTTCCCACAGGGCAGGGTAACCTGCCCTCTCTTAGGACTGGAGGGGAAATGGGGAGGGGGAGTGGGAAAGCGGGAGGGAAATGGGAGGAGCGGAGGAGGTGGAAATTTTGAATGGTACTATTTATAATGCAATAATAAAAAATTAAATGTGGGAAAAAAAACAAAACAAACCAAAAAAAAACAAAAAAAAAAAAACCGGAGGTGAAAAGTATTATTGTGTAATGCACTTCAAATATCCTAGCTAAGTTCATACCTGTCCCAACAAGCTTTCTAATGCTACCCAGTATAGTCCCTTGATTTATTTGTGGGGCATAAGGAATCATAAATCACTGTGATTTTGTAAGATTAAAAACTTCAAGCCAGACATGATAGCTCAAACCTGTAATTCTCTCATATGGGAAGGTAAGGCAGGAGGATTGTTGCCAATTTTAATTAGCCTTGGATACATAGTGAATTTTGAACTAGTATGGGTTAAAAAGGAAGTAGGGGTGACTAGAGAGATGGCTCAGAGTTTACTAGAGCTCAGTGGTCAAGAACACTTACTGGTGTTCCATAGAACCCAAGTTCAGTTCTCAGCTCCCAAAAGAGATGAACTCATGAACTCATAACCACCTGTTAACTCAGACTTCTGGTGCTGTGACTGACCCCTCTGTGGGCAACTACACATTCTTCATTCTCTCTCTCTCTCTCTCTCTCTCTCTCTCTCTCTCTCACACACACACACACACACACACACACACACACACACACACACACACACACAAATGCACAAAACTAAACCTTAAAAATAAAGTATTAATAAAGGAAGTTTCAGTAATGAATTCATACATAAACCAAGCAAGATGAGTCTATCCCTCCTCTGGCTCACAGTGTAATGAGTCTGTGCTTGCTGATAAGAGAGCTTGGCAATGTGCTCTGAATAGCCCTGACTTGAGTCAGAAACAGTCTTAACTGTTTTTGTTTCTAATTTGTTTGATAAAGAAACACACTCTTATTTAAGTACAAGAGCAACTTTTGTTACTTGAAAATTCTGGCTAAAATGGAAAAGATTATCCACAGACGTATATGAAAAATCTGTTATTGCTTCCTTAGTCATCCCTTAATTACCCATTTATTTTATTTTTTTATGATCTGGGAATGTCTGGGCTTTACTCATGTATCTGATTCATATTTAGACTAATCCTACTTTGGCGATTTATGGTTCCCTGGGTTTTATATTTATTGCTAGCTAAAACTAATAAGCTCACCCTGGACCAGTGCCACGATGCGAGCTCAGCACCTAGTTGGTCACCATTGTTTTTCCAGCATGTTGCCCTCCAGATTGTCTGAAATGATAATTGATTAAAGACTCATCATGAATGATGCCATTTTTTAAAGGAACAAATTCACTTTTCTTTTCAAAAAAAGTTTATTTTAAGTTTTCATGAAACTTTTTCTGAATATCTTAAATCATCTTATGCAAAATATTTTGCCTTCATCAATTATATCCTCAGAATTATCATTGGTCACCATGAGACTCTCTCTTGAGCTCTGTCTATAAAGCAGTTCTTCTGTTCTATATGTGAGGAAGAAATGTAACTTACCACCACAAGAGGAGGACCTTACACATACTGGTAGGTTTAGTTTTGACTTATTTCATATGACATAAATCCAGGTTTTATTTCCAACATTATATGAGTAACAGTTTTCTGTAAATCATACTAAACCATCCAGGATACAGTATGATAAGCCCAACACAGTGTATGAACTACTGATTTTTCATTATTGGGACTGTTATCTATTAAATACCTATTTCTTATACTTTTCTTACACTTTCTATGAAGGATACAGGGCTACGTTGTGTAGACCTTGAGAAAATACAATTTAGACTTACTTTTTTCAGCAATCCAGACTATACCAAATGTTGCAGAACTATAAACGGAGTTAAAAGAAAAACAGTGCTTAAATACAAAAGCCTTTACCTACATAATGTATGAATCACAACCATATATTTTTAATGTTTTTAGACAGAATGTCATTATGTAGCTCTGGGTGGGCTTGAATTTCAAATCTCTCTGCAACCCAGGTATTAGGATTTCAGGTATGCAGCAGAATATTCAGCGAAAAAACTGCCTCTCTGTATCTGCTATTCAGCATACTGATCTTAGAAGAGTTGTTTTGCTTTCCTGTCTTGTATTCCTTGGAGTAAACACAACCTATGTCTACTAACAAGAATGAATACACTACATTATGAAGATTTAGCCACCGGCTGCCAAAAACAATCAAGTTCATGGATACCATGTGGGCTGTTTACATCATTTATATCAGTTACATGTACATAATTAAAAGAAGAAAAAAAAGGACAAATCTATATTCTATTGGTTAGTGGTCTTCAGGAGTGCCTTGAGCAAATGATTTTTAAATCAAGCTAAAGGAAATCTTTTGAAATAGCACTGAGTATGTATAGGAAGAGGCAGAAGCAGCAAGAAAATGCAAAGAGAAAAATAAATCAACAAAGTGGTTTAGGAAGTTCCATTAGTCATCAAGCTGGTTTCACCCTCAATCTCACTGTTTTAAATTCTGTTTTTTTTTTTTTTTTTTTTTTTGGTCACTGTATCATTACCATCATTGTTTTTTTCCCCAAACCTTTTGAGATAATCTTATTACTATCACCATAGACCAATTTCAATTGCTAATAGCAATGGCTGATTTTCCCTCTTTTCCTTTACCTTATCTTTGAATAACATTTCCAGTCGCTGTAAATATTTGCTGCTTAAAATAATTCTGTTTTGAATTCATCTACACTTTTATGGCAAGTTTATCTTCATTAAATCACTTAACTTGAGTTCAGAACACCTAACTACATATACCACCATCTAGTACCCATCCATCTTGTAGTTATTATTTTGTGCTTTGGTGGTAGTTTGTACTCACTTAGAGGGAAAGTCGACCCTCCAGGTTGTCATAATTCTCTTTAGTACTTCACTTTTTCTGTCAGTGCATTTGTTGTTTCTAGGTACTATAGTCAAGGTCTGAGATACTTCACCCTTGGTATTTTTTGAGACTTAAGGTTTCATGATTGTCTGATGGCTAGTTTTAAGTGAACTTGACACAAGTTTGAGTCACCTGAGAGAAGCAAACCTCAACTGAGAAAATATCTCTATAAAATGGGGTTGTAGTCAAGTGTATAGGGCATTTTTTAATCAGTGATGATGTTGAAGGTCCGAGTCTATTGAGGATGGTGCCACCCCTCTGTTGGTGGTCTTGGATACTATAAGAAAGCAGGTTGAGCAAGACAAGGGAAGCCAGCCTGCAAGCAGCATTCCTTCAGTACCTTCATGTGTGTGTGTGTGTGTCCTGATTCCCTTTGATGATGAACAGAAATATGCAAGTAAAGCAAAATAAGCCATTTCCTCCCCAAGTTACTTTTATTCATGGCGTTTCATTATAGTAATAGTAACCCATAATTAAGAGAGCAGTTATGGACTTTTAGATAGGCTGCTAATTGCTGTATTGCCAATATTCAGAGGCTTCGATTGCTTCTAGATCAGTAAAGAATACAAGTGGGTTAAATTGTTGTTGAATTCTAGTACTTTAAAATTGTTCTGATGGCTTTACCTTGCCAAGGCATTTCTTTCTTATTTTATCTCCTCATTGGATCTTGACTTTACCATTCATATATTGTCTTAGCAATATTAAAAATAAGGTCTTTTGCTGGTTATGGTGGTGCACATCTGTTATCCTAGTACTTTGGAGGCTATGACAAGAATATCATTAACTCAAGGGCAGTTTGGTCTACATAGTGAGACCCTGCCACAAACAGGCAAACAAATTAAAAGAAGCACTACATCAATTTGGTTGCATGGGACTTCCAAATGTAGCTAATATTTAGTGTAGAACTATCAGCTGCCCTAGAATGTACAATGCCCATTGTGTGTCTGTCACTAGAGTTGATGGCCTTTTAAGCATCATTATCAAACTGACCTATTCTGTTTCCCAGGACCCTTATTACCAATAAGATGATGCCTGACCTGAAGAATTCTTGCATTAACAATCTCTTAAGTGTCTTCTATCTAAATATGATTCCTTAACCCTGATTCCAGAGACCAATTGAAGGTATTGCTTTGCCCTCTTAAGACACTGATTTCAACCAATAATTAGAATCCTTTACTCTTTGCTATGAGGTTGAAGACTGTTTCACTAGGTGCTTTTACCTATCCCTGAAGGAACCTGTTAGCAAATCATCTAAACAGAACCTGGAATGTCACATGAACTTGCAGAACATCCTCTTCCTTACTGGGAGGATTATTTTTACAAGAAAAGTATTTTTTATTCTTTGAGAGTTTCATATATGCATATAATGTGTTTTTATTAAATCCCATGCCTCAGTTCCTTCCCTCTATTTCCTCCCCTATTTCCCCACTACTTTCCTTTCTCAATTTTGTGTGCTTTCTTGTTAAACACATGAAGTCCACTTACGCTGCTTCTATGTGTGAGTATAGGACTAGCCCCTGGAGCTTGGGTAGCCTCGCCATGCAAGCATCCCTAGGAAGAACTGGCTCATGTTTTGCCAGTGCCCATCATTTTCCAACATCTCTTGAGCTAGGAGCAGGGCTTCATGAACTCTTCCCCTTTCATATTGAGATTTTGGCTGACCTTGTCTTCCCATGTCTCGTGTTGTCTTGGCTTTGCTTAGGCAATTGACTAGTTGGGAGACTGACTAGTCGGGCTCTTTCACTGTGCACATCTACTGCCTCTATTACAATATTTTGTAGTGTCATCTATCTATCTATCTATCTATCTATCTATCTATCTATCTATCTATCTATCTATCTATCTATCTTTCATCTATCTATCTGTCTATCTCTTCCTTTTCTTGTTTTTACATCCTAACCAAAATTCCTCCCCACCCCCACCCCATCCATTTCCCCTCTGCTCTTTTTCTTCAGATACAGGCAGACATCCCATGAATATCAACCAGCCATGGTATATCAAGCTGCGCTGAGACTAGGCACCCTGTCCTCCACCAAGATTGGATGAGGCAATCTAGTAGGAGAAATGGGTCCCCAAATCAGGCAACATTGTCAGGGACTCGCCTCAATCTCCTTATTAGGAGTCTCACAGTAGAAGACCAAGCTATACAGTATAACACATATGCAAAGCACCTAGATAAGTTCCATGCAGGCTCCCTGGTTTTTGGTTCATTCTCTGTGGGCCGCCATGAGCCCAGATTAATTGATTCTGTGGAGCTTTTTGTAGTGTTCTTGACCCCAATGTGTCCTACCATCCTTCCTTCCCTTCTTTTGCAGGATTCCCTGAGCTCTGCTCTAGCTCATCCCAGAGATGCTCCACGATTCCAGTTGTCTCTTCTTCCGTCCTTTCCCACACATTATCCCTCCTGTGCCCATCCACATTTCCCCTTCCAGATCCTTTCCCCCTTTCCGTGCACTAACAAAGTTCATTCTATTCCCCCTTCATGGTGAGCTTCATGCATCCCCTGCATCTACCTCTTGAACCTTCTTGTTACTTAGCTTCTCTGAGTCTGTGGTGGAGGGTCATTTTAAATACCAACACTGAACAGTTCTAACACTTGTAGAAATATTAGGAGATTTCAGCTCAGAAGAAGATGGAAACAAGTCTGTAGTGACATTCATTTGCATTTAATAAATCTTGCCTGAAGATAATAGAGTAAAACAGCCCCACTGGTCAGTCTTACAGATGAGGCAGTAGTGACACACACCTTTAATCCCAGTGGCCACACTAATTTGTTTTAGAAACTGGGTGGTAGTGGTACATGCCTTGAATCCTAGCCCTAGAGAGGAATATAAAATGGGAGGAGACAGCTCTCAGTCACAGTCTCATTCTGAGGATTCCTAGAGACAAGATTGCCATTTCAGACTAAGGTAGAGGTAAGAGCCAGGGACTGGCTATTTTGCTTTTCTGACTTTCAGTTTGAACCCCCAAATCTGTCTCTGGGTTTTTATTAAGTGTGTGACTCAAGCCCAATAAGTATACACTCAACAAAATAAGTTACTTAGTGAACCTTTTGCTTATGACATTAAAAATTTTAGGAGAGAGGCTGGAGAGATAGTTCAGTGGTTAGGAGCAGTTGCTCCATAATTGTGAGGACTAGAGTTCAGACCACAGCATCCATATAACAAGCTGCACATTTTACAGATGTCTTCAAGTCCAGTTTTAAGGGCTCCAGTGCCCTATTCTGGCCTCAGTATGTGCCCCTCTACATTTACACAGACACAGACAGACACACACACACACACAGACATTCTACATACACAAATACTTTTCAGTCATGAGTGTGGTACCTCCTAACTGAATCTCAAATATCTGTTACTAATTAAGCCTGAATAATGCTTATGAGTTCTGTTTATTCAAAAATCCTACAGAAATTAACATTCCCCAGGGCCCTGATTTCATTGGTGGAACCAGAAACTTCAGGTTCACCCAACCTTGGCTACCATCACTGTTTTTCTACAGTCCCCAGAAGTGACTCCAATGTTCTGAGACTCAGCACCTCCATGGGCATTGGGTTAAACACTCCCAGGTAAGGCACCCAGGGTTATTTTCAAGACTTCTATTGGGAAAGCACATAACAGCTCTGAAGGATGTGTTCTTTCTTGGGAACACACAGTCCTACTTCTATTTAGTAAATTAAATTTGACCCCAGGCAAAGCTCATTCCTTTTCCCTACTTACCGAAAGTCTTGTGTGTGCTGTCTTTGCATTCACATGCATTTTGTGTTTGCTTTCAAGGGACTATCACTACTTAAGAAGTTTGCAAACACCACACACTCATTTTACTTTATTGTGTTTTTTTTCTCTCAAGCAAAAATGAAAATTAGATAAAAATAAACTCTTAGCTTAAGTCTCATGTAATAATTTCAGTTAGAGGAAAAACGGATCTCAAAATTGATTTACAGAGGGTAATTATCACCGATCCAGACAAGGCTAAATGTTTGTGGAATGTTATCACTGAGTGAGCTGCTTTAGGTCTACAAATTAAACAACAATAATTATGTCATGTTCACCCAGAATTGAGAAAATTTTAATGTGTGGATGGGATCTCAGTGCAGTGCTAATGCACTGATTAAGTATATGAAATTTGCTCCACAGGATCCTACTTTTTGATGATTTCTCCCCAGCTGATGGCACTATCTTGGGAGGCTTAGTAAACGGAACATAGCTGGTAGGCATAGGTCATCAGGGGTGAGCCCAAATGCATACAAGCCATGTTTTTCTAGTGTATGATTTCTTTGCTTTCTGATCTGTTGAGAAATGAGGAATGTCCACCACACACCCTGGTCTCCTTTACTCCCACTGCGAAGAATGAAATCTGAGAGAAAGAGTAAATAGTTCATCCTTTGGGTTGATCATGGCAGAATATTGTCACAGCAACAAGGAAAGTCACTAAAATAATAATTCAGTCCCCTCAAAGTGATCCCCCACTTACAAATTCTAAGATACACATCAAATCCCAATGTGACAACATGTCACCCATAGCCAGGAGAAGTCACTCCTCATTCATTTTTATGTTCTGTCTTCTTCAGTATTTTATGTTTATAGCTAGGTCTTCATGACTTAAAATTCCCTTTTCCTTAGTGTGTACTGACAGCAACAGTTCATATAAGGAAAATCCAGCAGCTCTGTGTCTAAAAGCATTTAGAATCCAGGAGAATCTTTTCATGACATTCAACTGAAATGAGCCACATGAGTACTAATCAGTACCCACAACACATGGGACTCAGCTCCAAAGCCAATGCTAGCACTGATTTCAATCTTATTTTTTCCTAATGGTCAGAAATGATATTTTTCAAATGCTAACCATAATTATATCATAGTTGGTATTTTAAATTTACAAATAGTCTTAAAGTAGTTGAGTTATGTCAACTTCTGAAAGCATACACTATAAGCAGAGCTCCCACTTATAAGTTTTCTGTAAGCAATGTATCAAAGTTGAGGCAGCAGCTAATCAATTATTTTACTTACTTACTGAATACTTAGAAAGGAAATATGTATTTTTCTTGACTTAGGTTATAAATTTTAAAATGTTTATCACATTTCAACAAAATTACATTTTGGAATCTTTAACATTCCTTTCCTTCTAAATTTCTGTACTTGAAAGTGTTAGTGAGATTTGCTACACAAAACTTCACAAGCAATGAGTATAGGTGATAGAAGATTTTCCACAGAAAGGTGGTCAACATTCCTGTCTCATTTATTAGCTTGTTTCTAACCATGTTAGTTTTTTAAGTCACGGAGACTCAGATATAAAAAAAAAAAACAGTAATGATACTTTGCATGTTTTCTAGTGGTTGTTACAATCATTCTTTGATCACACTTTAGTCAATTTTGCTGTTTCCATTCTTAATATTAAAAGGCTTTGGGAAGGGAAAGATACCAATTTCCATAGCCACCACTCTGTATTTTAATGAAAACAATTATGGTTCAATGAACACATTATAAGAACATTTTCACACACCAAATGAGAGAAAAGAATGAAGAGAGGAAGGATGGGAAGGAGGGTGGGAGAGAAGAAGAGAAAGAAGAATTAAAAAAGAAGAAAGGAAGGAAGGAGTGTGGAAGGAAGAAGTAAAGGTAATGAATTCCTCATGAGAAAGGAAAGTTATCAGTAGAAGGCATTCTTAAAAAAATTTAGTAGTAAATTTTGTAAGATAGACCTTAAATTAGCTATTATCAGTAAGTTCAATGAACTAAAAAATAATTTTCTAAATATTTAATGGAATGTAAAGAATAATATCTCATCAAATGTGAATATCAATAAGGAAATATGAGTTATAAAAATAAATATTCTCAAGAAATAATGATAATGTGATATTAATAGTAGCTATCAACCAGCAGAAGAAACAAAGTAGAGATAAATCAGTTATCCAGAATTTTTCTGTTTGTGACAGAAAATAACTAGGTAAATGAAAAAAAATGAGATGAAGCACCATCCAGAACACCAATACATGCATAGTAGACCTTCCAATGGGGGAGGAGAATATTAGATGTCATGTTGAAGAAACACATCCACAATTTGGTGACAAGTGTCAATGGAGGCTGCTCTTTCATTCCCCACCACACAGATGGAAATAATTACACAGAAACTGTAATAATTGCAATATTTTTTGGCCTAGTAGCTCAGGCTTCTTATTAACTAACTCTTACATCTTAAATTAATCAATTTCTATTAATCTGTGTATCACTACAAGACTGTTGCTTACCGGAGAGTTTTCAGCATCTTTCTCCTTTGGCAGCTACATGGCATCTCCTTGACTACTCCTACTCTGTATATATCTCTCATCCTGGCTATATTCTGTCCTGCCATAGGCCAAAGCAGTTTCTTTATTAACCAATGGTATTCATAGCATACAGAGGGGAATCCCACATCTGTGAAAAACCTTAATATGTCCATGTAATTTAATATATTGAGAAGTTAGATGAATGCTAAATGAGATAAATTCAAAGAGATTTGTTTCCAGACTAACCATAGCAAAACTCTCAGGAGACAAAGAGAGAAAGTTAGAAAATGGAGTGATCTCACTAGAATAGTGAAAGTTAAAATGTCACATAAGAACATATTTCCTAAGATTTGAGGAAATCAGAGGTCCTTTATACCAACAATGGGATCATAAAATTGCATAGCTCTTTGCTCACCTCAAACTACTGAATACTCTATTGTCTTATGAAATTAGAAATTATACCCCTGTTATTAACACATGAACACTGAAAATATGTTCACATAAAGATTCTGACACATGTGTCGAGAGACTTTGTTGAAAATGGTCAAAGTGATCACTTAAAAGAAAATACTACCTACTGAGAAATGGGAGACAAATGTGTTATTTCATCCACTGGGAAATGAGTCAGTCTCAAAGAGGATAGAAGTATGAGCTAATGTCTGCTACAATGAACCTTTACATGGCATGCTAAGATAAAAAGCAAACACAACGTCCCATGCATTGTCTGATTTCATAAGGCCATTGCTTCTAGAATAAGCAAATCCATAGTTAAAGAAAGTAGGAGCATTTTGAAAGACTGAAGAGAGACCATATGAAATCACTGGGATTTCAGCATGAATTTGGCTCAGGCAGTGGCAAATTTCAAAGTTTGTATAGTGATATTATGTAGGTGAATGCATGGACTCTTAGACTTTAACAGGTGTTCCTCCTTCTCTCTCTCCCTTTTTCCCTCTCTTTCCCTCCTTCCCTCTCTCTCTCTCTCTCTCTCTCTCTCTCTCTGTCTCTCTCTGTCTCTCTCTGTCTCTCTCTCTCTCTCTCTGTCTCTCTCTCTCTCTCTCTGTGTATGAAGGTTATAGGTAAACATTAGGATTCTTCCCTCCATGGCTTTTGGGAGACTGAACTCAGGTCTGGAACAGTTGCAAAGTGAAACCCTTTAAGCACTTTACCTAAGCCATCTACCTTGGGCCTAAGTAGGTGTTTCTGAATTATACCTAAATTAGCTATCATTTTAAAAATCCCAACACTTCTTTTTGAGCAGCGCCTTGTGCTGGATTATGGTAATTTTCATAACCATCCCGTGTATTAGTTATCTCCCTTTTCGTTCATTTAGACCAGCTTTTCATCACCGGACCACCCTAGGCAGCAGGAGCTGAGTTGCCAGGATCTCCACATTCACTGCCCTGTGGAGCACAGCACTCCCAGAGACAGTAGCTTCATGAGTGAAGAAAAGGTTATGTAGTTGCTTCCTGCTGGGCCTCAATGATGGTTGTATTGAGCCAATGGTATAGTTCTGCCTGAAGAATGTCTTCAGATAGAATTTCTGTGATCTGGTAACTCTTCCTATATTTTATTCTTTAGGGTTATGGGAGAAAAAGAGCTCTAATATTGGTAACCTCAAAAATTGACTGGTCACATCCCTAAATAAGCAAACATTTGGAAAAAAATGTTTTCAACAAAATTCTCTTTTTGCTGCTCTCCAGGGAACCCTTATTGATCTTGTTTGGTCTTGCTTTTCTTGTCATGTCACTTGTTTTCACTTGTTTGTTCTTTTCAGCCAACTCTTCACCAAAAACCTGGTTTGGATCTGCCTTCCTACAAGACAAGATATTGGACCATTTCCATGAGTTAGGGGCCAGAGAGCAGATGCCTATGAATTTTCACTTTGTAGTGTGCTGACAGCTTCATCAAATGAGCATCATCCTTTATCCTTCGTCTCCAGGATAAACATAGGCCCTAGTACACATCAGAGTACTAGGTCAAAGCTGGATATTGGAAAAAAACATCGATATCTGTACCTTGAAACTCAATATGATAGTTTAACAATAAAATGTTCACATCTGTTCCCTTTTCAATTTATATATATACATCTCTCTCAAACACACACACATACACACAGGGGTTGGTGGTGCAATCCTTTAATCCTACTACTGAGGTTAAGGAAAGAGAATCTGGAGTTTAAGCCTATCCCAGGCTACACATTGAAATCCTATATCAAGAAATCTGAAGAAAAAAAATTTAAATAATCCACTTTTTATGTGCCTGTTTTTATCTATGTAGATGTTTCTATTTACATCTTCTGGGGACTTCTGTTTTCAATTCTAAAGTATTATTTAGATTTTTCTATTATCATTTTTTCTTGTGCCAGTGACTTATGTCCCAAATCCACTTAAGTTCACGATCCTCTTCATTTATATAATATAATTTTTAAACATCACTTACCTAATAGTTCAACATTGGAGTCACAGAGATGTTCAATAAATATTTTTAAATTTGATTTATTACAGCTCTTATTAATTCTGTCTGCTTCTCCTCTATTCCCTTCTGTTTGGTATAAAGCAGACAACATGTGATATAACCTGCAACAGCTCAGAGCTAATAATCTCTGAGAAACCTCATCTGCTCTTATACTTCCAAGTTCTGCCTTTTGAAAACTCCAGGGACTTTAAACATTGGCTTTTCTTAATCCACTATCTCATTGGTGTTTGTTCTTATCTACAGCAATATCAGGAGGTGGACAAGGCCTCCACAAATCTTTGGATTTGTTTGAAATTGGTGTTTAATGCATATTTATTTTTTCTTTCTAAAGCATTTGGAGAGAGTTGGGCTGTGAAGTCCCTGGAGGAAATGGTTTTCTTGACACTGCTTCTGTGTTTTCTCACACCGGCATAGCTGGCCCTGGAACTTGAAAACAGGAAATCGGGGGAGGGAGCAAGTCCTTCTGTTCATTCCCAGTGGATCCACTGGGACATGTGGATATTTTCAGTTCACTGGGAAGCTTGAGGCTGTAATAGAAGGGAAAGTATAGAGAAATTCTAAACTAGCAAAGCAAGTCCATAGCTGTCACTAGGGTAACCAGTGTTTTAATCAAAGGCAGTTCAAATAATGTTCCACATTGATAAAGTCTTAAATATATAACCAATGCTTAGAAGATACCTCACAGGGTCTTGTTCTAACCAAATACTGTTTCTTCACAATTCAAATAAAAATACCATCTTCTGATGGTATGCAGACATTTGACAACAAATTCAATAAACATCCAAGCATCTGATTTTTAATTTTTTGCATTTTATAAAAAAGACATAAGGAATGTGGGTGGTTACTGTACAGTATAGTATTGTGCTAATTTAAAAACTTACTTATAAAGAGAGGAATTTAGGATTTTGCTTAAGGTATTATTTTTAAAGATACCAAAACCAGAAAGGGTGTTCTTCCTTATGCTGAGGTATGGAAGCTGGACTGGGAGGATAGTTCTGATGTGGAGGATGAAGAGGCACTTCATTTCTAATCGCTGCCCACAAGCTTGTGTAGAGTGACATCCCATAGATGCCAAGCTGATAAATGCTCCAGTAAAGCACATGGAGACCCAGAGATAAGAGCACTGAGTGGGTGTGAATTCAAATGACAGAAATCACTGTAGACATTTTGCCAGGAGCCCTTTTATGTGATTGAATGATTAAGGCATACAACCCTCCCAGATACCACAGAGTCCATTAAAAGTCATTTTTTATTTATTTTGAAAGAAATCTTCATTTTTATAAGCACTAGATTTCTATCACTTTTTCATATAGAATGGCCCTCTGATTTTTATAATAATTGGAAGTGTTAATTGATGGACTTGAAAGGGAAGTCATACATAGTAAACATATTGCTGTGAGTGACTGAGAACATATCATGGTTTTCTGTCTCAACAAGAAAATTTCCAGTGACCTTTACCCAGATTGGCCCATTGTTTCACAGTCGTCACTAAATAATCCCAAATTAAGAGTGATTATTTAGGGAATCATAGTAGATGACTGTAAAACAATAAACAAGAGTGGAACACTTACCACGTGTTGTTTTTGTCTTCCACTGTTTTTCAGCCATGTGATAAAAACAGGATGCTTTTCTGCAGGGACCAGACACTGGCTGGCATGGCTTATTATGGCTGCCTTTTCCCTTTCCTCTTACTCTCCCCTTTGTTTCCTTGAAGGATGTCCAAAACAACATTGCTCTGTTGTAGATGAGCACAGTTATTCTGAAGAAAAAAATAATAGTTCTAATCTTGAGCTTTATTGTTGAAAACAGACAAATTGAAAGTGTATGGATGTGTAAATATAAATTACCAGATTTTATATCAACCTTTCAAAGTCTTTGGAAACAGAAGAAGCCAATATTTCAAAGCAAAGAGTACAAACAGGTTTTTTTTTAAAGTGAAATTATAATCTTCCAAATAACATCTGACTTGAGTGGCTACAGATTTCTTAATGGTAACAAATGATTGGTAAGTCATCTAATTCTCTAGAACTTGGGAGGAAATAAAGAGAAAAACTGACAGTTCTTTGCACTTTTAAATGCACTGGATTTCCTTCAGAGATTAAACATTCAACAATGACTTCAGTTTGCAGCTTGTGGAGTATTCAGATGGCCTTTTCGAGGATTCTATTTAGTTTCTAGAACTAGTCATGTGACTGAACAATTTCATTATTATTCATAAAATGTAGCTCTGCAACACACTGACTATCAATGACCAAACAATGTCTTCATTGTTCTCAAGAAAGCATATGATCATTTATAATGGACCAAACTTTGAATCTCACTTCAGAAAGACAATTCTGAAAAGGTCTGAAGCATCCTTCCTACTCCTGTTTGCATGCAGAAAGGTTTAATTCTGGCATCTTTCCCAAATAAGTTCTGCCCTGTAGATTTTTCACAAGAATATAAATTATTTATTTACCATGGTGGTCTCTAGAAATTGATTACAATAACTGAGTACTTGGACTGCTACTAGTGTATTTACAGTATTTTACAAGCACACTGTGACCCATATAATCATAGAAGTTAGTTATAGTTTAAGGAAGAGAAGGGAGGAGAGGGTCTCCCAAGGAAGGGGAAATAGAGTATATATTTATGAAGAGACAATAAGGAAACAAAAATGGGAGAATTAAAGAGAGAGGGGGAGGAAAAGAGAAATAAGGGAGGGAAAGTGAGAAAGGAAAGCTAAAACTACAGGCTATCTGAGGGGTCATAAGGAAATCTATTATTACAGAGGATTCTTAAATATATGCATATATGAAAGAAATCTAAATGGAATCATTGGATTACAAAAGAGGTGATGCTCCAACTAGGAAAACCTCCAAAGCTAGGAATAGGTTGCATCTAATAAAGTTATTGGACAAAGGTACCCCATGGAAATCACACACCCCCCAAAAAAATACTCCGGGTATTACCACAAAGTGATTGTAAGGTCCTATCACCGAAGACAACACTTACACATCTCAGTTAACACAGAGATGATACCTAACTGGTGCCTAACTAGAGCCTTTACCTCTACTTTCTAGTGTTAATGGCAAGAGAAAATAGTCTACATGCTACCAGAGGAGAAAGATAGCCACCTACAACCACTGCGATCTACAACCTGCCTGCATAACATGCTGGTGCAATAGCGGTACATACATTATAGGAGTAACCAACAACTTAGTTTGGATTTAAAGTTCACTTTATGAGATGGAACCCATGCCTGACATTGTTCTGGTAGTCAATGACCTGAGACTAGATAAGCCACAGGCTTGGGGGAAAATGCCATTATTCTGCTAAAGGAACATAGCAATAGAATGACCCCTCAGGACCTTCTGCTATATACGTAGATCAGTTATTCATTCAGCCATCATCAGAGAAGCTTCCTCTTGCAGCAGATGGGAACTAACACAGAGATCCACAACTAGACAATGTGCAGAGAGTGAGAGACTTTGGAGCAGTGGGTGCTAAATGGGATTTCTTTATGGAACCCTTCTCTTCATGGTTCAGGCATCTCTGTGGAAGAGCCAGAAGACTGTAAGAGGTACAGGGGATGAATAAAAACTGACTTCCAGATGTAACAGGATTGATGGACATGTGTACTTATAGAGATTGTACAGCATGCCCAGGGCCAGTACAGTTTTAAGTCAGATAGGATTCCATCCCTAAGTAGCTATCTCAAATTTACATCCACTTACAAAGGAAAACTTAGCTTTTTCCAATGTGGTTTCATTCGGTATATTAACCACAGTTGATGGTAGTCTTCACATGCAACAGCAGATGAACAGCACAACTCTTATGCACAACTCTTCTTAATCTTCAGAGATTAATTTGCCTGATGTTCTAAATAAATATGGTGGTGTAGGAGGGTCCTTCTGCATTTGGGTTGCTTTTATTGGTTAATAAAGAATCTGCCTTGGCCTTCTGATAGGGCAGGACTTAGATAGACAGGATAAAGAGAAGAGAATGCTGGGAAGGGGACAGAGCCAGAGAGAGCCGCCTGCCATGAAGTCCGCCAGGTCACACATGCTGAATCTTTCTGGGTAAGCCATGACTCGTGGTGACACACAGATTATTAGAAATGGGTTAAACAAATATGTGAGAGTTAGCCAATAAGAGGCTAGAGCTAATGGGCCAGGCAGTATTTCAATGAATACAGTTTCCGTGTAATTATTTCGGGTACACACTGGGAGCCGGGTAGCACAAGGGGTCCTGCGCCGGGAACCAGGCACTGGGAACGCAGCCCTAGCCCCTTATTACTACAATATGGGAATTTAGTTTGTTTTATTTATAGGCACCATCCTCCCAGGTCCCTTCTCTAGGGCAGTAAATAGGTGTGTGCATTTCTTATGCTTGCACTTTTGCTTCATTATTTTTATTATTATTATGGCTTGTTTGCTTTTATTTTGTTTGCTTGCCTGGTTTCTAAGTAGAGAGAGAGAAAGAAAGTAGGTGTAGATTTGGTGAATGAGGAGATGGGGAAGATCTGAGAGGAATTGGGGAAGGGGAAACTGTAATCAGAATATATTTTGTGAAAATAATAATAATAATAATAATAACTAAATCAGAATTTTGGCCAAGAATGGTCAAATAACCTTGTAACTCCAGCATTTGGGCAGGGTGTGGACTGAGGGGAGAGGATTACAAGTTCAAGGCCAGCCTGAGCTATATAGCTCAGGCTATATATATATTCAAATAAATATCTCTACATTTATAGAAATCAATTGATTTAAATTTGAATTTGCATAGCATCACATTGTTAGTAGCCATCATAGTAAAGAACATAACCCCAGAATGTACATCCAAGAACTTTTTTATTATGGAGAACGTATTATTATTGTTGTCATAATTATTTTTTACAGCAGGACTGCAGTTTCTACTCCTACTTCCCCTCCCAGTCCCTTCCACCTTTCCTCTCTGTCCTCAGATACATTCCTCCTCTGTTTCTCTTCAGAAAATGGTATGTTCTAGACTTCTTAGTTCATTCTTTTTTATTAAAATATTTGTTTGTTTTATTGCACTAATGTAATGTTTCTTTCCTGTCTGACAGTTCCTGAATAACCACTCAGAGGCTTATTATATAGTTACAAATGTTTGGCCAATGGGTCAGGCTTATTAATAGCTAGCTCTCACATTTAAATTAACCCATATTTCTTTTTTATTTCATTTTTAATATATTTTTTTAAAAAAAGTTTTACTGTTTAACAGCCCTAACTGTCCTGGAACTAGCTCTTATAGACGAGGCAGGCCTCAAACTCACAGAGATCTGCTTGCCTCTGCCTCCCAAGTGTTGGAATTAAAAGTGTGTACCACCACCATCTTGGCAATATTAACCAATATTTCTTATCTATGCTTTACCACATGATTCATGGTCTGTTACCTCATTTTCTTCTTGTCTTGCTTCCTCAGCAGCTGGCTGGTATCTCCTAGACTCTGCCCTTCTTCTCCCATATTTCTGCTTGTATTTCCCACCTGGCTCTCTCCTGCATTATAATAAGCCAAAACAGATTTTTTTTTGTCAACCAATGTGAGCAATACATATTCACAGAGTATAGAAAGACCATCCCACAACACTTCCCTCTTTTCTGTCTAATCAAAAAGGAAAGTTTTCATTTTAACTAGTAAAATTACATATAAAACAGTTATCAAGCAAGAATCAGTTATAATGTTCAGTCTATTTGTATTTGGCAAAATTAAATACTCTATCACCTATCCTATTTTTGTGAAGCTAAAGTTTCATATCTATCTTTTATTGTAAATGAGTAAAACTATAATTATAACTCTCTAGTCTTCACCTCCATCAGAGACCCCAGAAAAATATAATATTACCTGAGTAAAGAGAAAGTGCCTTGCAAACAACTTCCAAATTCCTAGAAATGACAGAAACATCTGACTGCCTGGACAGTCACCCAAAATTCTTTTGTAACGTTGGAACCTCCATCTTCAGCTTACAGGCCTAGAGTATCTGGAAGACTTTCCAGGGAAACAGGAAATTTGAAGGACTGTCCTGTTTATATTGACAAAGTCACTTTCTTCTTTAACCTGCTCAATGTCTGCCAGTTTCTTCTATGAATCAGGAACCCTGAAGCACCATTCTGCCTTGTTTTGACAAAATAAAGCAGTAAGTCCAAGTGGTTAGCCCTGCCAATTGAAGACAAACTCCATAACGAGTTTCTTTGATGCTCATCATCCTCTTTAAATAATTGGTACTACCAGGAACAAACGTATATCATTGTCAAGAAAAGTCTAAGTTCTTAAAACATTTTAAATGCCATATTCTGTAGGTCTTTGAATCTAATTAAATATATCTTTGTATGCTTAAAAAAACTAACTGTCTGTAAGTTTGACTATTATAGATCTGTATTTTTGATTATATATTACATTTTTAAATGAGTTGCAAAAATATAATACCTTAAACAAGAGTGGAAATGTACATACAGCATAAAAAATTGAACTTAAATTTATATCAATAAATTAAATCCATTCCAATGTAAAATATTTTGATATTAACTGTTATTTTCTATATGGAAGTAGAGTCAATAATCTACCCTCTTCTCCCATCATTTCTACATCATACATTTCTGCACCACGCTAATTTCCTTTGTGTGTGGGGGTGGAGAGTAATGCCATAGCATAACATGGCAGTTAGGACAAGTGTGGAGTCAGTCCTTTCCTTTTATCATGTGGGCTCCAGAGATCAAATTCAGGTTGTCAACCTTGGCAACAAGGAACTTTACCCACTGAGTCATCTCTCCTGGCCCCTAGTATATTCTTAATTATATACTAGTTTTAGTATTGGATCTTCTGTTTTAATAAGTGCAAAATATAATGCAAATCATCTGTCACAATGACTGTTTAATGGTGTCTGATAATGTAATGAATGTTACATTGTTACTCTGAATTATTCTGATCTAAAGATTCATAAACTACATGCAGCTATATTATTTTCACCTCTAATTATTTAAGCTTTACTTAATTGTAACCAATTCACAGTATTTAATAAGATAATAGCAAATATAATAATGTTTTAAAAAGCTATAGTCAGAAAAAGAGAATAGTAAACAAACACATTGAATTCTATATAGGTAAAGAGTAGAATCATCTGGTACAATTTATGTGACAAAATAATGTGACAGAATGTTTCATTGAAAAATTTCTGGTGGAGCAGGTCTTAAACGGCCAGTGCCCACTCCAGTTTGGAAGAAGTTTGTTTGGGGACAGTGATAAGTACATGTTTGATAACCATGAAACTAATTCTGCACATGGAAATAGCAGAGTTCAGAGCTGGGTAACAAAGCATAGTTTGGAGACATTTTCTTAGGGAAGAGAACAGTTCTCCAAATTTCCCCTAATTGAGAGAGGGCAAAAGAATAACTGTTTTTGACTGGGAGGGAATTTGAATGCTATTACCTAGATGTGCCCTATCCCACTGTCAACCACAATTTTCCCAACCTATCCCTCTCCAAAAATTCAGAAATATGTTTAAGGGCTTGGCAGATATTACTAAAGGATGCACAAACACCCCTGAAACATCAATCTGAGGGTCTAAGTGGGCATCTAGTCAGGACACCCAGACAACACCTAGGTTCCTAGGGCTTCTAGATCAGGGAACGAATCTAGAAAGCTTGGCCAGTGAGTAGGAGTGAGG
The DNA here is from genome assembly GCA_004026605.1 of Ondatra zibethicus. NCBI lineage: Eukaryota > Metazoa > Chordata > Mammalia > Rodentia > Cricetidae > Ondatra > Ondatra zibethicus. Next base: position 10,333 of record PVIU01022003.1, on the reverse strand, counting down.
AGCAAAGGGAACACACACAGGTCTCCAAAACTTAATAAGTATCAGAAAAAACAAAATCAATGAATACAATGATAAAAAGGAAAAACAAAGCAATTTAAAACTTTAATCCAAGCCTCATTTCACATGAGAATAATAGTAATTCGGAATACTGTAGCTCTGAAGCATAAAGGAAAAAAGCAATTGAGATTATGTAATAAAACAATGGTCTTTCTATTCCCATGAGTCATCAAAAATTCATTTTTATTAGCTTGAACTGTTTTCATCATTACTATTAAAAAGTGTTACCTGAATCACGGCATGGTTGAAATTTTTGCCAGTGTAATAGCTATAAAGGTAGATATATAAGTTTTGTCTCAATGCTTTTGTTTTCTCATTTATGTTTTTTATAATGGAGAGATTAAGAAAAAATCAAAGTCTCTCTCACATATCAATAAAATATTTTAGATTAAAGACTTTAAGTAGGGGATATTTTCCTACTCTATACCTAGCAATATCTGAGAATTTTTTAATAATCAACATTCTCAATTAAAATAATATATCAGTTATATTAAAAATAGAAGTGACTTAGTACCACATCAGTATCCCCTCTAATATAATTCATCAGTCCATAAGCATGTAATATTGTCTTATTCTATATCATAAATCTATGTTCTAAAGTTATGATTACACTTTATGATCAGTATATGGAAAATAAGTGCCATCCTATTCATCTGAATTCTACCTCAGTCAGGAGGAATACCCTTGATAAATGCAAATTAGTCTGTGAACTACATACAGGTAAAGACTAAGAATCTCTTTATATGGAAGTGATTTACCTAGTCATAATAGGCTTTACTTAATAGCTAGTTGAAGAATTACAAAATATGAATGGTCCTTTAAACTTATTTAGTCTAGCTTACATATTGTGAAGATCATTGAACTTAATATAGGTTTACTAAATCTAACTACAAAGAATAAGAAAACAGACTAAGGGTTTGAATAGCTTCACTCTGCTCACAGTGTTAAATGCTAAAATCAGTTCTTGCTTCTTGGTATCTTTGACGTGTTCCTCCAAGTTATGATCTTTGTTTTCTAACTCCATCTATGGTTTCCTTAGCAATATTTATCAAACTGTCTCTAATACATAGGCCTGTCAATATAAATATGAAATAATGCCCTAAAAGCAAATGAGTGTAAAATAGTGAGATGTTTTAACCTATAATTTCTCAGTTTTGTTTCTTATCCATAAAATTGTGAGTATTGACAGCTGCTACTTATATAAGAGTAAATTTAATTATTCCAGTTCATGAGGTATGTTCATATATAGACACTGTCTATCTTGACTATCATTGTGGCTGAAATGTTTTGACTGGTAATATCTCTATCTCATCTCTGACACTCTCCTCTATCTCTCTTTCTCGTCTCTCCTTTGTGTACACACACACACACATGTGTGTGTGTGTGTGTGTGTGTGTGTGTGTATGCACGCATGTGTGTATGAGGGGCAACATGTATGGAAAGGGAAAGACGAAAGGGAAAGGGGGAACAAGGCAGGGCAAGCTCAAAATCAAGTAGAGATTTAATCTCTTTCACTCTTCCCTTATGCAACCTTTTTGTAAATGGTCCGTAAATTTTTCCCTAGCCTGCAGATTAAATTATGAGTGATCTTTCAAGATGGTAAACCCTCTTCTCAGTTGTATCTGTCTGCTAAGAGGGAAAGAAAGCTTATGTCCTTGTTAATTCAATACAGATTTCATGAGTTTATTTTTCATAATTCCTGTGTCTAGACACTGAGTCTAAGAAATTTTATCATTTACATTTTTGATTTATGTGTTTGGTGTCTCAGGAGTCAGGACACAAGCATCTGAGTGGGTAAGAATGCCAAAGCTGGTATTCGCATTCATTCACTGCTGCTCTGCTGTGTTTCAGATGCATGTGACACTAGGCTCCCCCACGAGCCTAGACACGGCTCTTGACTACAGTCACAGTGAGACCGCAATCTGCAATGCCTGTGACATGAACGATCCTGAAAAGTCAATGGAGAAGCAGCTGTGACAAAGAGGTGCTATTGTCACAGCATTGCAGCTTCACCTCACGCAATGCCGCCAGCTACTGTCATCCTGCTCTTCTCTGGTCTCTGGATGGAAATATTGTGCCACAGGTTCCTGATTATCTGCAGGTAAAATGGCCTCCTTAACGACTGTCATCGCAAGTTTTTAATGTAAGGAAAGGATTCTGATTCTCAGATAATAAAAATATTTATAATATTTAAATAAAGTATGATACTTTTCATTTGATAAAGGTGATCTTTAATTAGTAAAACTTCAAAAACACATGGAAGTGTTACACTTGAGGTCATCTGAGGAAAATATCTAGGTATCAAAAGACCTTTGACACCTCACTTCTACTATTGTAACTATAGTTTTTTGCTTATGTTGAGAAAAGAATATGATTCCAGGCAGAGAAAAGCATTGACTTCAGGCACAATATGAGATGTGTATGCGGTGGATTTAGAAAGCATCTTACTACTTCCTAGTTTCCTAAAGTCTTGACCTAGGATGTTGGATTTTTAAAATATTCCATGATTACAGGGACTGTGCTTCACTTATAATTATGATTACAGAGAACATATTTAGTTTGATTTTATACAACAAACACTTACTGGATTCTTCACTTTTGCCACATAATCGGAACATAAAATGCAAATGAGATGAAACACACTTTCTCCCAGGCTTTTTGTCCAACCAGGAAGGCAGAAATAAGTCAAACCTTATGATCCAGTCATGCTGAGTCATGAGGGAAAAAAGAACCATGAAATATTCCAGTCAATGAAAGGGAAGTTTGCTGAAGGATTTAGGAGGACTCTCATAGGCTGAGAATGGGACACTGTGTGAGAAAAAGGGAACACTGCTCTCACTCAGAATATTAAGATCAAAGGCAAGGAGATAGAAATTTTCTCATATTGTCTTTAATTTTTCTCAAGCATAAATTGTGAGCCAAGCAGAAGCAGGTGGTAGAGAACAGAGGGGTTGTGAGGACCACTGTGAATCATGTTTTCTTTCAAGCAGATGACTTCAGCCTCACATTGCAATCAAACCTCATGTTCAGAGATGCTGGCAGCAGAAAGAAAGGATTGAATTGAATTAGAGAAATAAAACAGCAAGATATTCAAGAAGTCTAGTAGAGATCTTGCATTTTGAAATGAGGAAGAGAAGCAATGAGAGAAAAGAAAGAACAAAATATGATATGGTAATTACCAGGAGAACAATTCAACAGAAGTCATTGAATTTAAATTTGTTAGTGAAAGAAGGTCTACAGCTGTTGGGTAGCCATGATCTTGAAGGAACTGGAAAATCAAGTGATAACAGTAGAAGTGATATTAGCAAGGACTAGAAGTTCCATTCTGGAAACAGCGACTTTTCTATCATCTTCATTTTTAAAAACCTGAAAAGCAGAGGATAATATGACTATAAATTAAGAAAATGAGGGAGTTGTTACCGAACAGGTAGTTATACAAGCCATAAAATGAGACAGGAACCTGAGGCTTCATTTATAGTATACAAAGATTAGAGATGGCCTGGAGGATGACTAGAAGATATGTTATCTCAGCCCCTGTTAAACTGCTGTGAAGAAACTCCACAACCAAGGCAACTCTTATTTTAATTTAATTGGTGGCTTGTTTATCGTTTTAGAGACTGAGTCTATTATCATTATGTTAGAGAGCATCATAGCACCCACGGCACTGGTACCCTGCAACATCCTGATCCACAGACTGAGAGAGAGAGAAAAGATACTGGGGCTGACTTGAACTTTTTGAAACCTCAAAGCCTACCCCCAGTGACACATATCCTTCAATAGGACCACACCTACTCTGACGACACCACACCTCCTAATCCTTCTAATTCTTTTGAACAGTGCTACTTTCTGGTGACTAAGCATTCACATAAATGAGCCTATGGGGCCACTCTTAAACAAATCACTATATATGCTAAAGAGAAGAAAGATAAGCCAAATAAGTACAGATAAGAAGGGTCCTCAGAGAAGTAAGATTCCATAAATACATTAAATATGCACAATACCTTCTTTTCCATCAGCTTGCTCTGTTCACTCAGGTGAAATTTTGAGGTTTCTAGTGTAACACAACAAACTGGTCAAGTTTCAGCTTGAAGAAAGATCATGTCACTGGTAGCTGGAGAGAACACTTGCCTTTCGTCATCTTAATCTTTTCGACAATTCAGAATTGGATACCAATAGGGCAAACTAAGAAAAAAGAGCGTTAAGTGCCATTTGTTAGCCTTCCACAAGTCACCAGAACATCTTTCATAAAACCCTAAAAGAGGAATCACCGTAGTGGCTCTCTTTTCTGAGGTTTTTCACTCTATTGTTATTAACTCTACTGACTTTTGGTCAGAGTGGTAAGCAGAAAAGCATGGAGGCAAGAAAGTGGGAGGGGGCCAGGGACTAGGAACTTTTAAAGGCACATTCTTAGTGACCTTCTCCCTCTACTTACGTACACCTCCAAATTTAGTGCCACTTTTCCACGGGGGAGGGAACCATATTTGCAAGCCATAAGCCTGTAGAGACTATACCTCATTCAAATCATCATGCCAAGGGGATAAGTAAGCTTTTTAAAGTCCTGAAAATAAATTTGAGAGCTTCTGAGTCTTTGAAACTTCATAACTTTTTAGCCAGTACTTCCTTTCCTAGTTTTAAGATAAGTTTCCCTTCATGACTAATAATCATTTTGGTTGTGTGTGATGCCAACTGGCTGTAGAGGGACCTATGGGGTACTATTCACCACTGTTTAGAAATTGACTCTGCAGTCATAATCTTGTGACCAGGCAGTCTAGCATCAAACACCACTTCTCTTTGAACTAAGTTTGGCACCCTGCTCTTGATAAAACAGAGCATGGATAAGAAAAACCCTGGCAGCCTTCATTGTGACATAGAGCAGGAGGCACTTGATAAGTAGAAAGCAGAAGTTATGCAAACTCAAGTTAAGGTCTAAGGAATGAGAGTCACTCATTGCCCTTGAACATGCCAAGTCTCAGGCTAAGCTTTCCAGAAGCCTTTATTTAGAGATCTTTAAGCATACACAAATAATCTATTGAGCTCAGGAGATACATAGGGGGACTTTAGGATTAGAAAATGGGAGTAGGTCAAGGCAAAATTGTCTATAAATGTATACATGTATTTTAGAATGTGTACAAATTTCTTGACAGAAAAATTACTTACATTAATTAGCTACTCAAAGAAGTGTATGAGTTAAAATCAAAAAAGGTACCAATCATTTTAATATGTTCAAATTGTGATGAAAATTTAAACACACATAAATGGAAATAATAAAAAAACCCTTCCATTTAGTTAACTGTTGGTTTGGAATGTATCAACATATTCCATATTCTATTATCATCCCTTAACACTTACAGATTTTATATCATATTGCTGTAATGAAAACCATCCAAACTCTTTATATCTATGCTGTCTCTAACATGTGTATGATGCCTTTAGTTTGTTTTCCAATTCTAGCATTCTACTTATTGTCGTTGAATCTTTCATAATGCGACTAGAGGTCCCATTCTTTCCATACTCTTCATTCAATTCAAATATTCTGAGGAGACACAGGCTACTGTGCACTATGTACTACTTTAGTTTCTATTGCCATGACAAAGTACCCTGACAAAAAGCAGTTCAATGCAGAAAGAGATTACGTCAGCTCACAGTGACTAGTTATAGTTCCTCAAAGCACAGAAGTCAAGGCAGCAAGATAATAGAGCTACTCACATCCACGGTGAAGGGCAGAAAGCAAAGAATTCATGTATGCTTATTTTTCACCTTGTTCTTCCCCCTCTTATACAGTCTAGGATCTAAGCTCAGGGGATGATTATACTCTCAGTGGGCTGTGTCTTCCCACACCAATTAACATAGCCAGGAAAATTTTCACAGATAGGTTCACAGGCTAACCTAAATATTGCTAGTTAGTTTCTCATTGAGACTCTTCTCCCAGAGGACTATAGATTGTGCCAAATTGACATCACAGTTTTCAAGACTTCTCAAACATCATTTACAAATAATTTCATGTTTTCCTTTCATGGGATATTTTAGATGCTAACAATACAACCTAGTGTTGAAATAGATAAGAAATGTTTATATCTTCAGGACTAAGGCTGTCTGTGCTATTTAGAACATATTATGTATTTTAATTTATTATATCTAGCCATCTCTAACTGTACATCTAAAATTGCCTATTTCTTTTCAGAAAATCTTTGACATCTCTGAGGAATCTTTTTATATTCTCATTTGTTGAACACACACTTGGCATTTTGACAGTACAAGTGTAAAAAATTATTTCTGCATTTCTGTAAAATTTTAAAAAGCCAACTTTCATTTCTTTTTTCTGTTTCCAGCAAACTGTATAGAGGCTAACTATGATATACTAGAACTACAGTGGTTTGAATTTAAAATGTGTCTTATAGGCTCATGTTTTGAATGCCTGCAACCCAGTCTAAGGTACTATTTTGGAAACTTTGAAACCTTTAGACGATGAAGGCAACCTGGCAGAACTAGGCCACTCTGGGTGGACCTGTGAAGGTTATACCCAGTTTTCCTTCCCGACTCAGCTTCTGGTTTGCTATGATGTGAACACTGTCTGCTTCAGGCTCTCAAAGTCATGAGCTAAGCTGATTCTCCATGCCTTCTTTACCACGAGTACTGAGACTACTGAAACCATGAGTTAAAATAAGCATTCCTTCCTTGAAGTTGTTTTGCTCAGGTATATTTCATCACAGCAACATACAAGGAATTGATTTCCTAGTGATAGATATTTGCCCTATTTATTCGTTTGTGTAAAATGTTTGTTTAATACCTTCGTGTCTGTTAAAGCTCCCCTTTGGTTCTAATTTCCAAGTATGAGTAATAAGAAAAGAAAAAAATGGTTATCCAATCAAAACAATTACAGGAGTTGCTTCTCATACATTTTCTTAGCTAAATTCCCTAGCAGTGAATCACAGCAGGTATTATTTTTCTTAGTATTTTTCATAGTTACCAGGTGTATTTCATCTGAAGAAATAAACATGTTGGATAAAGAGTGAGCATTCACAAAAGAAAGATGTAGACTTAAAAATAGCTCTGCTGATTAGAATGTATTGTCTTTGTTACTAAAATGTGATCTGTAAACGTTCTAGGAGGACAACCTACTGTCTGTGCACCGAATCCATCATGGCCATTGTCTCTCATTCTACACCAGACCCCCAGCTTCCCAGATAAATTACATACTTGAGTCAATCAAATAGTCAGTGCTTCATTAGTAATGAGTTCGATCAGATGATAATGATCAAATAATCAGTTCTGGAGCCTCTTTTTGTTAACTTAATCACTGATGCCATCACCTCAACAAGTTTTAAGATGATTTCATTTATAATTATTTATCTCTTTATGTATGTATTTATGTGGGTATATTCATGTGAATGCCAGTGTCCCCAGAGGCCAGCAGACAGAGGCAACATCTTCCCTGGGGATGAAATTACAGTCAGCTGTGAATCTTACAGCATAGCCCTACCACTCCTATCTTAACAAGAGAATCCTCTCTCTCACCCTCTTCCCTCCTCCTTCTCTCCCTTTCTGCCACTCGCTTTCTTCTCCCTCTCCCTCCTTTCTTCACTTTCCCATATCTCTCTCTTCCTCTTTCCCTTTTGCCCTCTCTCTTTATCACACTCCTTTTCTACCTCTCTTTTTTCCCCATCCTTTGAATGTCAGATTTTTCAGCAACTCATAGGCCATTATTGGATCTTTTGAATACTCTTTCTGAGAAACTTATTTGCATGGTCAAAGTGAAAGCAACAAAAAATTCATATATCTCAATATGGTTCTATACAATATATATTCACGATATCACATGTCTTTCTAGACTGAAGAAAATAGGCAGGCATCAGGTCTTGTTTCTTTCTTCTCATAGCATAGACCTTATAGCAAGCCTATGAACTGTTTGGTATAACAAATTGTTAATGGCACTGGGCATTGGATAGTATATATATAAATCCAGAGTTTAACCAGTTACAAATACTGCAAAGCATTTTTTGACAACTTATTAAAACTTTAGGTATGATTCCAAACCCTCAGGCTACTTGGTTTTTTTAAAGTTAAATTTTCTTCTGCAATAGCAATATATGACGCCTGTCAAAAACTCAGAGTCATGATAGCTGCAGGCAAATTTCCAAAAATAAAATAGCAGTATCCGTCAGCAAAGTGCAAATGCCTTGGTGTACATGACCTGTTTTAATGGCCACTAATTCTTATAGCTGTGTTTGCCTGTGATTTAGCTTGAAATCAATGTGTTCCATGTTATAATATAAAATTCTATAATATAGAATTATGCTTTGTTCATCACGGTGCAAAATAGGGGTGGACAGACTGTCTTTGATAAGGCAGTATATCTAAGGTCATTCTCCTTTCTCAATGAAGCCTTAATCAAACTCTCTCTGCTTCTATTGTTCCTTTCCTTTATTTCCACCTCCTCTGCCAGCTGGGATCTTGTGATCCGTGCTGAAATATCCAAAGTATACACATGTTCACCTAGGAACCATGCTGCATAATAATAGAATGATGTTGAATAACATCTTGTATTCTTAATGCTATGTTAAGTGTTCTCTGCATATATGCTCACGAATCACAACAACACAGAAAGGAATATATCATCATAATCCTGCCCCCATCACCTGAATTTCACCAACATAGAATGTCAAACCTTCTGATTAAATTGTGAAAGTAGAATGTCTAAACTTTCAGTACGCCCGAGTACTTGGTTCAAGTATGAAAGGTCCGTCTTATCCTTCCCTGTTCTAATTTTTCAGTGCTGCCACCACAAGATATCACAAGTGATATTCCTTAAAGTAACAGAAATTTGTTGTTTCACAGTTCCGCCAGACTGAAGCAAAAGCATGGTGACAACAGAGCCATCCTCTTTGTGAAAACTGGAGGGCAATTCTCCCCGCTCTCCTATCCTTTGCTGGTTTGCCAGACACTTCTGACGTTCCTCATGTTCAGGTAAATGACACCAGTGCCTGTCTTGTTACATTTATTCTTTCCGATCCTTCTATTGTTTTCCCGCCATGCATATGTTTTCAAATCCTTGTTTTTCCTTTTTTCTTTTCTCTTTCCCATTCTTCTTTCTTTTCCTTTCCTCCTTCTTAGCTTGCTTGCTCCCTCATCTTTTTCTGTTTTGTTTGTAACACAAGGGTCTCATTATGTGGCAATCTATGACATCCTGGTTACATTATGAGACATTGGTTGTTATGTTTTGGGAGACAACATTCAACTCCTAGAACTGTATTTTTGCTAAAAGTAAAGGACACAAAATTAACTGAGTATGTTCCTTGCTGCTGCATTATTTCGCTGAGAAATGAGCAGACATCTTGTGGCCAAAATAGGCTAACAATGACAGATGAAAGAAATTATTTTGCCCAAGTTCAACTTCATGATCCAATGACTTTATCGGGATTTAATACAGAAATATGGATGAGAGGGTTCTTCCTAGAATATGAATGACTTAAAATAGTAAAACAGATATAGCATCATACATTTTCCTCTCCTCATGGGCAATGAACTAATAATAGACATTGCATTATGACACCCCTCCTGCAGTGAACTTTTAATTCCTATAAACTCTAGACTTCCTCAAGATTATGTGGACTGGGTGGCAGGGGATGAATGGTTGGGAGAACTACAGATAAAATACTTAAGGTCATGTTCAACTCCCTTAGCAATCAGGGAAATGCAGATCAAAACAACTTTGAGATACCATCTTACACCTGTCAGAATGGCCAAAATCAAAAACACCAATGATTCCCTATGCTGCAGAGGATGTGGAGTAAGGGGAACTCTCATCCATTGCTGGTGGGAATGCAAACTTGTGCAACCACTTTGGACATCAGTGTGGCGGTTTCTCAGGAAATTGGGAATCAACCTACCTCAGGATCCAGCAATACCACTTTTGGGAATATACCCAAGAGAAGTCCAATCATACTACAAAAGCATTTGTGCAACTATGTTCATAGCAGCATTGTTTGTAATAGGCAGAACCTGGAAACAACCTAGGTGCCCCTCAATGGAAGAATGGATCAAGAAAGTGTGGATTATATACTCATTAGAACACTACAAAGCGGTAAAAAACAAGGACATCTTGAAGTTTGCATGCAAATGGATGGAAATAGAAAACGCTATCCTGAGTGAGGTAACCCAAACCCAGAAAGATGATTATGGTATGTACTCACTCATTAGTGGACCCTAGCTATAAAATAAAGGTCACTAAGCACTTAGCTCGCAAGCCCAGAGAAGCTGAATACCTAGGTGAACCCAA